>VZQC01002869.1:0-94287 GCA_009823505.1 Rhizomys pruinosus
TGTGTGTGTGTGTGTGTGTGTTTTAATTGCCCCAGTTTTTGATTGAATGGTCCAATTCCACTATTTTATTTCAGAACCTAATATTCAGTCTTCTACTTGACTCTTTCAACTGGTAAGGCATTTTTCCTCAGTTTTTGAATTGAGTTACTGAGTTCTGCAATTCCATCTTAATTTCAGCTTTTCTTTAATAATTATGCATATTTTCAGTTTTCCAAAATCCGAATTATCTCTTTAATTATATTCAGCTATATATTTGTGTTTCATGGAGTTCATTCTGGAGTTTATATTTATCTTCTTTTTTAAATACTTTTATTAATAATTTTTGTATTTCATTCATTATCCTTCAGTCCAATTTAGACTCATTACCCTCTCCATGCTCCCAACCCACCCCAGTTCATGCTTTCTGACATACATATCTTCCATTTTTCTCTCAGTCTTTCCAAAGTTTTCACTGCAGAGGCTTGTTGTTTTGGGCCAAATTCAACAGTATCAGTCAGTTCTTTGACCCAGTCTAAATTCTATTGAGAAATGATGTATGATGTATGGAAAGAGTTTAATAACAATAAAAAACTAAATTAAAAAAAGAAAAAATACATTTTCAATAAGCAGCTAAAAAAATTTAAAGGGGAAAAATGTGAATTCCAAAGATGCTGGACACTTTGTAAGATGTTTCTCAGCCATCTTTACTTCTTCATTTGTGAAGTCTCTGTTCAGCTCTTTACACCATCTTTGAGTATGTCATTTGTTTTCTTCCTCCTTTGTTTTTTGAGTAGTTTATAGACTTTGGATGTTAATGTTCTATCAGATGTATCACTGGTGAAGGTTTCCTCCCACTCTGTGAGTTTTCTCTTCATTTCATTTATTGTTTCTTTTGCTGTACAGAAGCAAAGTTTAATAAAGTCCCATTTGCTGACCTTATATTTTGCATAGCTGCTGTCTAATTTAGAGAGTCTTTTCCTATGCCTTGTAGGTTACTACCAACATTTTCTTCTATCATTTTCATAGTTTTGAGTTTCACATTGAGGTCTTTGATCCATTTGGAGTTGATTTTTGTACATGGTGAGAGGTAGGGATTTAGTTTTATTTTCTACAAGTGGTGATCCATTTATGCCAACATTATTTGCTGAAGATGCTGTCTTCCCTCCATTGAGTCTTCTTGACCCCTTTCTTGAATATGAGGTGGCTGAAATTGGATGTGCTCAGGTTTGGATCCTCAGTTTTGTTCCATTGTTCTACAGGCCTGTTTTTGTGCCAATACCAGGATGTTTTTCTGACTATAGCCCTGTATTATAGTTTGAAATCTGGTATGGCAACCCCCTTGTATTGCTCTTTTTGCTCAGGGTTGCTTTGGCTCTCCTGGGTCTTTTGTTTCTCCATATGAACTTTAGGATGTTTTTTTCTCGGTCTGTGAAGTAGCTCATGGGGATTCTAATTGGGATTGCATTGAATCTGTATATTACCTTGGGGAGGATGGTCATTTTTACTATATTGATTCTTCCAATCCATGAGCATGGGAGGTTTTTTCCATCTTCTAGTATCTTCCTCAATCTCCTTCTTGTGGGATTTAACCTGTTCTTTGTAGAGATTTTTGGTGTGTATGTTCAGGTTTGTTCCTAGATAACTTAGTTTTTTGGAGGCTACTGTGAGTGGGAAAATCTCCTTGTATTCTTTCTCTAATTGCTTATTATTGGAATAAAGAAAGGCTGTTGATTTCTATAATGTGAGCGTTTATTTTATGGTTCACTTAATTTGTACATCAGCCCCAGATTTCTTTTTTTTTTAATTTAATTTTTATTGATGCTTTGTGCATTGCATACATTTTTTTCCAATTCAGTTCAGGGCTTATTTTCCCTTTCCCTTCCCCCACACCCCACCTCCGCTTCCCCCCCCCACCCCCACCCCCGATCCCATACGATTCTTCCTCATAAACTGTTCGGTCTGGCATCTTTTTCTCTCTCTCAGTTTTTTTTTTTTTTTTTCATTTTTAAGCTATAAGTGATAATCCAGGAGTACAAGCATCCTTCAAGCAAAACCAAATTGTGCAGGTTTTGTGCCAAGGACCCCTACGCCCACCATCCAGTGGGGGGTGACAGGTTGTTTGTTCAATCAAGTTGATCAAATGAGTGTCCAGACTACATTGCTGTAGTTTCACCATTCACCCCAATCGCAGCCCTTACTTTCTACCATGCCCCCTCTTCCGCAGATTGCTCCCTAGGCTTAGAAAAGGGGCACGGGTGGATGAGAAGTAAAACAGTCCACTCTCTCTGGAGCTGTTGTCTTGGACTCTGGTCAATTCTGGCTGTTTCCTTTCATGCAGCCCCAGATTTCTGTACATTATTGATGTTTATAAAAATAGCAACAATTGGAAACAAAATCTTTGAATTTGATGTGGTGAGTAGAAAAACTATATAGCTACCCTAGGTGTTGGGAAGCCTTGTTTCTGATTTTTTCCACTTGTTTCTTTGTTTATTCTAGCCAAGATCTCACTACATAGGCCCAGATGGCTTGGAACTTACAACCATAGTTCGTCCCAGGCTGGCCTCTATCTCACAGTGATCTGCCGGCATCTGCCGCCTGAGTGGTAGAATTATAGGTATGTACCAGCACCCAAGCCTGGGATGGCTTTTTAGACTGCTGCCTATGTGCTCTGGGTTGCATTGTGAGGAAGAAAAAAATTCATTCTTATATTCTTCAAACTATGTGTGTTTCAGTTTCTTGGTTGGAATAGCTTTGACTTCAGTCTACCTTGTACAATTAATTTGGAATTTTTCAATTGGTTATAGTTAGGGTGACAGTATAGCTGTGGAAATGGAATTTCCAAGGGTAAAAAGAGCTTCAGAAAATAATATTTCTAGAAAAAAACAGTTGTAAATTGGGTGTGTTAGATGGGGGGTGTGAATGGGGATTAAAAGAAAGTTGTGATTTTAAAGCCAGTTTTCTTTCTCTAATGGCAGCCTCACTGTGTCACTCATTGAAGCATCGTATATAGCTGCCTCACCCACTGATAACTTTCCACATCTCGTTACAATGAGCGGGTATGATTATTTTTTGAATTCAACATTTCTCTGTAAAAATATTAAAATAATAAATGGGTGATATATATATATATATATATATATATATATATATATAATGTACACATACATGTGAATGCAGGTGTGCAAGTCTATGTGAACACAGAGGCCAGAAGACATTGGGTGTCGTGCTCCATTATCTCTGCCTCATTCTCTTGACACTGGATCTAGCAGCAAGCCCCAGTGATCCTCTGGTCTTTGCTCCCACAGCACTGGATTGAGTGTGAGCAGGACATCCAGCTTTTTTCCTACTGCGGATCTGATCGCAGGTCCTCATGCTTGTATAAGGAGCAATCTTACCCACCGAGTCATCTCCCCAGCTCTCCAACAGCCCATAATTCTATAACTTCTAATAGTTTGTCTACAATTCTAAAAAGTTATGGGAAAATGATCCAATTGTATTACAATGAAGAAAATTTTCTTTTTTTTTGTCTTTTTGAGACAAGGTCTCCTCATAGCCCCAGATGTCCTGGAACTCACTCTGTAGACCAGGCTGGCCTTGAACTCACAGAGATCCGCCTGCGTCTGCCTCCCAAGTGCTAGGATTAAAGGCGTGTGCCACCACACCCAGCATGAAGACAATTTTCTATTCAGACAACATGTTAGTAAGAACACCTTTCCTCTGTGGATGAGATTTCTCTCCATATCCCATGAGCCATGCCTGTGCCCTTGAACACAGCTGGGAGCATTTCTGTATGTTTGATATAAAGTTCCACAGTTCTAGAACTTTGTAAGAGATGCCAGAAGAACAGCTTTTCTGGGCTGGGGCAATGGCTCAGTGAGTAAGAGTGCTGTACAAGCACAAAGACCTGAGTTCAAATCCCTGGTATCCAGGTTAAAAGCTAGGCACGGTGGCACATACCTGAAACTCTAGGGCTGTTGGGGAGGCATGGAGACAGGAGAAGCCCTGGGGCTTCCTGGCCGCCAGCCTAGCTCCAGGTTCAGTATGAGAGTCTGTCTGGAATGAGGTGGAGAGTGAGAAGGTAGAACNTAGTCTAGTCTGCATTGAACAATAATGGCAATCTTTGCTTACTTTTTTTTTTTTTTTTTTTTTTTGCGTTCTCTATCTTTTCCTATAGTCTTTCATAAATCTCTTAGAATTTTTTTGCAAGGAAACAACATTGATTTTTAGAGATAAACAATCTTGTTATAAAATCTGAGGAAGACAGACTACAAAACAGACATTAAAATCCTATGTTTTTGCCCAAAGATACTCAATTATGTATGCATGTGTTATGTGACACCGTTACTGGGAAGACAGAGATATGGAAACAATATCAGACAATAGTAAGAATACCACCAAAGTCCAATCTGGTAAATCAATGAGTTATATTTTGAACCAATTATAGGGAAATGAGTGAGGGGTTATTTGCAGGAGCAGAAAGGACTCAAAGCCCACCTCAGCATGAGTAGTGTTTTATCAGAGGTTGAAGAACACTGCACAATCTGCAGGGCGCTCAAAAGTTTGGAGTGTCTCTTCCAGGCAGCCAAGCCAATCTGACACTCTTCCTATGAGCTCTTCACATCTTTGCCACTTCTAGGCATCTCAGTTGGTCTGAGCCTCTTCACAGCTCTGCTTGCCTGGGAGTGTTTCTTAGCCGTGCTTAGCTTCCTGCTTATATAAGTTCGGGGAGGGAGGGGCCTCGTGAATCTGGTCAGTTTCAGGGACTTTTTCAGGGTACTGAGTTTTTCATTTCCTGAGTTTTAAGATCTTGACTTCAGGATAGAATGTTTCAACTCTCTTTTAGAACATCTCACATCTTAATGCGCTTCCTTCCAAGATGGAATATTTTATCTCAGAGGAAATTGCTATATAGCAGAATATGGTTATATGGGATTGCATCTTTTCAGGTAGCATTACATTATACATACTGTATATCAATACCTGGATAAAAAGATTCTAGATTTCATCATTTGCTAGAATTCTGATTCAATTTCTAATGTGTCTGATGAAATTAAGAATACTTACCTTGCTTCTTCTTAGGAAAACCAATTTTGTTAGCATATCTACAAAAATAAATACTTCAGAATCCTTTCTTTTTATTTCCATTCACTGTATCATTTATAGACACGAGGAGTTTTTATGTACAGGGCTTCACATTCTCCTGAGATGCTTGTTTCTACCCAAGTACAAACAAGTAGATCATAGTTGATATTCTTGGTTATTTACCTTATGGGCTCCTTGCATAGCAATATGTTTGGTTAATCAGAGGATTCTTAAAGCAGTAGAGCTGTTCTTCTGACAGCAATAGAGCTTTATACTTTTGTGACTTCTTTAAAGGATTGCATAGATGGGAATGATTCAGATTTGTCATCTTATACATTTTATAATCGTCTTACTTAGAAAATATGTGTAGGTATCCTTGATATTTCTGTCCATAATGCTCCTTTACAAAAATTCCTCATATGGACTTTAAAAAACACTTATTTACATATATTCATATTATTTATATTTGACACAAAGTAATTGTGTTTATGAGGAACAGCCTGATGTTTTAACACATATGTGCATTATTTGATAACTAAACCAAAGTAATGATCATATCCCTCACATCAGACATAATTTCCTTCTAGTGAAAACACCCAAAATGCTCTTTTTTATATATGTTGTCTTCATGGGTTCCACTTCATAGAGCAGTCCAATGAATGATAATATAATTGTTTATAAGCATTGACCAATATGTGTCTACATATGGTATTTCCAGACTTCAATTCATATTTTAAAATGACTGGTGTCACGTGATGATAATCAAAGGGTGGTAGCTTATAGTGATGCTATCACCCTACCTTCCTCATACAGTGAGCTACATGGCAGCCTCCCCCAAACTGGAGCATGTCCTGTTTACTGATGCCCAGCTGTATTATCTTATTTATAGAAATAGTCTTTGTAGATGTAGTTAAATCTCTTGAGATGATGAGATAATATGCATTATGCAGATATATAATAAGCAAATGACAAGCATCTTTATGAGAATAAGAAAAAAAGAAACAAGATAAAATAAGAAACAGACATATACAGAGGTGAAGGAAAGATGGAAAAAGAGATTGGAATAATGCAGCCTAAAGCCAAGGCAACCAAAGAATGCTGACAACTGCCAGATCTAAAAGAAGCTGGCAGGAATTCTTCCCTAACACATCCAGAGGGAGCTTAGCACTGCAGGCACCTTGAGTTTAGGTATCTGTCTCTACAGTTGCAAGATACCAATATGTTATTTTTGGCAATTTGTTAATAAAAATCACAGGAAACCAAAACATAGATCATACACTTTGACAAGCTATTTTTCCAACTCAAAAAGAGTGATTGCTAATGCCAGAAATAGTCTCAAAAATGTTTGCTATGAGATATTAAAATGTTTCTTTTTGATGATTGAATTCTACTTTTGAGAAAGATCAAATAACAAGGATGAGACATATCCTTGTGTTACTTTTCTACAGTTATATAGAAATTGCCATAAACAATGGCTTAAGAAAATACAAATTTATCATATCATAAACGTGTAATTCAAAGGCATGGATACTGCAGGACTTGATTCTCTGTTAGTATTCAACTATCAACTAGGCTAAATCAAAGTGTTAACCAGGGCTGTGGTTCTCACTGGGCATAGAAAATCTCTTCCTTTGTCAAATATGAGGTAGCTGAAATTGTATGAGCTCAAGTTTGAATCTTCCATTTTGTTCCACTGTTCACAAGTCTGTCTTTGTGCCAGTATCGGGCTGTTTTTATGACTGTAACCCTGTAATATACTTTGAAGTTCGGTATAGTGATCCTCCCCCCCTCCCCAATATTGCTCTTTTGGCTCAGGGTTGCTTTGGCTATTCGGGGTCTTTTCCATATGAATTTAAGGATTTTTTTTCCAAGCCTGTGAAGAAACTCTTGGGGATTTTAATTGGGATTGCATTGAATCTGTATATTAACTTGGGTAGAATGGACATTTTTACTCTATTAACTTTTCCAATCCATGAGCATGGGAGGTCTTTCTATCTTCTGATGTCTTCTTCAATCTTCTTCAAGGGTTTAAAGTTTTTTCTAGAGAGCTTTGGAGTCTTTGGTTAGTTTTTTTTCCTAGATATTTTATTGTTTTTGAGGCTATTGTGAGTGGGAAAGTCTCCTTATAGTCCTTCTTCATTTGCTTGTTGTTGGTGTATAGAAAGGCTACTGATTTTTCTAGGTTAATTTTGTATCTGACAATTCACTGAAAGTCTTTATAGTTTCTATTAGTTTTCTGGTGGAGTTTTTAACATCCTTTAGGTAAACTATCATATCATCTGCAAAAAGATATAGTATTGACTTCTTCTTTTCTAATTGGTACTCCTTTAATTTCCCTTTCTTGCCTTATTGCCCTAGCAAGCATTTTAAGCACTCTATTGAAGAGGAGTGTTAATAGAGGGCAGCCTTGCTGAATTCCCACCTTTAAGGGGAATGCTTCTAACTTCTTTCCATTTAGGATGATGTTGGCTGTGGGTTTGTTGTATATGGTTTTGATTATGTTGAGGAATGTTCCCTCCAGTCCAATTCCCTCTGGAACTTTAAACATGAAGGGATTCTGGATTTTGTCAAAGGCTTTTTCTGCTACAATTGAGATAATCATGTCATGATGGATGATTTTTTTGATGTGGGTCTGTATGCAGTTTACAAGTATTTTGTTGAGTATTTTTGGGTCTATGTTCTTTAGTGAATGGGTGTATAGTTTTCTTTTTTGGTTGTATCTTTGCCTGGTTTAGGTATTAGGGTAATACTGGCTTCATAGAAGGAATTTGGGAGATTTCCCTCTGTTTTAATCCTCCTGAACAGTTTGAGTAGTAATGGTTGTAAGTCCTTAACCAATGAGTGGATAGAGAAAATGTGGTACATCTACACAATGGAGTTCTGTGCAGTGATAAAGATGACATCATGACCTTTGCAGGTAAATGCATGGAACTAGAAGATATTATGCTAAGTGAGGTAACACAGTCCCAGAAAAACAAACCATGAATGGTATCCCTTATTTGTGGATGCTAACATCAAGTAAGGCAAACTGAGTAACATTAATGTATTTTTTTTTATCTAAAAGCAACTGTGCTCTTAGAATGTGAATCCCTTAATGGGCTCTAGAATTAACCTACTAAACTACTAATTATTTTCAGACTTTATAATTTTGGTACAAGGGTGGAGGTTATGTTTGCATATTTTAGAGCGATATAAAATTAAAAAGGAAAAATGTGCATCCTGAAAGATGATTTGGAAGTAACAAAATTTATTTTCAGATGGCATGAGTTTAGTACATGGGACATATATAAGTGCGTATGTTGAAACAATATGGATAGAACAACAACAACAAAAGAACTGGGACAGGGAACTGACTGAAGCAGTAGTGTTCTCCCCCCCCCAAAAAAATGTTATGTTTTGAAAATGTTGAAAAGACTCAGAAGGGGAAACAGAAGATGTATAGCAGACTGTATGAACTTGAGAGGAGCGGGGGGCATGGAGGGCGAAATTAATCTGGACTGAACTGGGAAATGATATATGAAATGCACAAAACTTCAATAAAAGATTTTAAATAAAGAAAATCTCTTCCAAGGAAACGTGTTGCCAGCATCCATATTCGGGCAATGAGGACTAGGGCCTCTGTTCTCTTGCCAGATGTGGATTGATACCTCATTCAGCTCCTGTAACCCATCCAATCTTTACCCTGTGCCCTCCTCTGCTTTTTAAAGTGAGCAGTGGTATATTCATTCTTTATAATGCTTTGCATATCTCCAACTTTAGTATTCTGAATCTCTCATTTCTTCTGGGACTAGTTGGAGAAAAAGATTTGCTTTCAAAAGAGTTATATGATTAGGTCAAATCCTTTCTGAAAATTCTCCCTATTACGGTCAGATTATTTTAGACATTTTTACACCTGTAAATTCTCTTTCCAGCAGTACTTAGTATTTTGCTGCATAACAAGGAAAAGCATGTATACTTTAAGGTTTGTAACGGGGAAGGACATTGTCTCAGCATTCCTCCTACCACTACACTCATGCTTGAAACAACTAAAATACTTGACATGTGTGAAAGAATAGTTTGCATGCCACTGGCCATTAGATAATAATGGACAGTGGTTGCTAAGATACTAGAAACAAAGGAGATGAATCCTACAATAGCTGCAGCTTACTGCATAAGAGGAATTCCTTGTAGCACAAGAAGGAATCTGTCAGAAGATCCCAGTTGTCTCTCTGAACTGAGGAAATGGAGATGCTCTAAGGACAAAGACAGATCTCTTGAGGACAGAGTAGTACACAGAGACAACTGGGGAGACCTGAAAAGGTGACTTTCAAGTCTTCTACTGAGCACTAATTAGGAAACACAAATGTGTAACTTAGCCATGGTCAGAAAGAAAGTCACTCAGAAACAATGAGAGGATTAAAGGGATCATCTCTAAGCTGGAAACAGTTCTCATTCCAATCAGATACAAACTGTTAATAGGCATGAACAGTTAATAGGACATGAACAGCTAATATACATAAACAGTTATAGGAATGTGATCTAGACCTGGCACAGAAGATAGAATTAGAGATATAGATATGGAAACAAGTGCTGAGGAGAGACTTTGTCTTGAGTGTTTGGTATAGAGAAGTTTATGAAGAAACATAAAGCTATAAAAGCCAATTAAGGTTTAGACAGCATGGCACTGATAATGGATATTGAGAATGTACCTAAGATGGCAAACACTCGACATCCAGGAGGAATTGTGTGTCAGCAGAAGGTGGTTGGCATTGCATATCTGGAGAACCCAGAGTAAGCAGATATAATCTGCTGTATAACTAATTCTAGATGAATACTACTTTTGTGTGGATTGCATATAAATATGTCCTTGAGGTCAGAAGCAGGTGCCTTTTTGGCTTGGTTTTTTCCTTTTCCTGTGTTTGGCCTGTGTGCTAGTCTTGTGTGCACCTGTGTACAGCCCATGTATGCGGGCATGTGCCTGGATGCCTCCCTGCATTTGTTGGCCTGTCTGCCTCAGTGAATAAGAACTGCCAAATCTGTCTATGGTCCACATTCTCTTTAATTCTTGGCCACCAATGACTGTGCTTCTTTCTTGCTTCTGAGCTTGAATCTCACATGTCAAAAGCTAAAAAAATGAGAACTGTATTCCCAAAGAGAAAAAAATTTAACGTCCAAAATGAAAAAAAAAAATTGAATAGAATGCAGGGGATTAATGAACTTATGGACATGACAAAGGAAATTGTTAAAGATAATTTTTAGAAAGACTGAAAAGCTGCATTAGTGGTCTTGGCAAGGTATTATATTGCAGTTCTTTTTTTTTTGCAGTTTTGCATAGTAATGATAAACATGGAGAATCTGAAACTTTAACATTTTATATAATAAGCCCCAAATACTAGTGGTCTCAAAGAGTGTATAAGACCTATACTGAAAAAATTCAAAACATTGCTAATAGAACATAAATAAAATGTAAGTGATAGAGGCATTTGTCACATTAGAACACCCAATATTAAAAATATCAGTTCTATGACCTTTTCAACCACGAGTTCTTGGTAATGTTTACAGTACAACACATGAGTTCTCTTTCATTTAGTGGGCATCAAATCCAATAGATAGCTATTGATTACCTCCAAGATAAAAGTGCCACTACTGCCCCAATATAGTTTTCAGTGCTGATCATTGTTATAGTTATTAGTTGTTAAAGCTGGTGTTGGACCACTGACTGATATTCAACCTTAGCAGCTTGCATAGTGTTCTCCAAATCTATGAGAGCTAGCCTTTGGGAGGAAGCTTCCTGGTCAGTTCCAGCTCCATTTTTTTCCAAATCTGTATCTGAAGTATGTCCTGTCCTCACGGATGTCACATGCCTAGATAGATGCAATTTCTTACTATGTGCTGAATATGGATCATTATATTTCCAGACAAGTATGTCAGTTACCTCTCATCAAAAGCTTCTCTTGTAGTAGATGGCAACTATTGCAAAGTTCCACAAATGGTCACAGACAGAGATTATCTGTGAAATGCCCAATCCTACACAGCTATAATGGGACTTCTGTACCTAAGGCTCACAGAATATAGTGGAACAAGGGGTAGAGAGAATACTAATGCATCTGCAGTTCTCATCAATGAAAGTCCCCCAGGGAACAGAGGTCCATGAACACAAAAGGATACAGGTGGCCAAATCGTAGAGAATAAGAGACTGTAGAGGGTGGATCTTTGGACACGTCTCCTATATTAAACTTCATCCACCCAGGCCTCAAGGATAACTGTGAAAGAGGAGGTGAAAATATTTTAAGAACACGGGGAGAAGGTACATTACCATATCAAAAGAGTCCTATGAACCTACAGCAATGGTGTCAGTATGCACAAGACCCATGCAAACCTAACCACACACAACCCAGCATAGAACTATGGAAATGGACATCAGGTCCCAATCTTAGCTGAATAACTATAGGCAAGTGATTACTGCTGGTGAGGAACAGTTGATCTTCTTAAAAGGGGGGAGGGGCACTTGAGAGGTTGTCTACACCTCAGTGAATGAACATGCACTGAAGGAAATTTGGGGACACCAACTTGACATTGTAGGCTTAACATCAATGCCAGAATGCATGAAACCCATTGGCTGTTCTATGCCAGGGTGCCAATGGGGAAGGGGAGATATAAAGATGATTAAGAGGTTGGTTCTGTATGAAATAGATATAAATTCAATAAAATATTTTTAAATTGTCAATTTCCCTCAAATTGTTATATAAAAATATAGGCCTGGTTAAATCTCATTTGTTATTTCCCCATGGAGAATATTGAGAAAGACTGAGAAAGAGATGAATAGCATGTTTGGCAGAATGCATGAGCTCTGGAGGGGTGGGGGGATGGGGGGACACAGGTCTAGATTTGATAAAAAATATATGTAAAAATAAATAAATTTAAAAAATCATTAAAAAATATAGGCCTGGTTAAATCTCATTTGTTATTTTTAATTTTATGTGCATTAGTGTATTGCCTGAATGTATGTAAGTGCACCTGCGTTGTATAATACCCACAGAGATAAGATGGTATTGGATCCCCTAGCACTGAAGTTACGGATGGTTGTTAGCCACTACGTGGGTGTTGGGATTCAAACCCAGGTCCCCTGTAAGAGCATTTAGGACTCTTAACTGCTGAGCCATCTCTCCAGTGCCCCATCAGCATTTTATAGAAATCAAGAAACTGCTTCTAAAATTCACACAGAGATTGCAGTGTCCTATAGTAATTAAACTTTGACAATGAGTAGATAAATTTATAGGGCTTATAATTCTTGATTTCAAAACTAGTGAAACCTATAGTAGTCAATATATTTTGATATTTACCTAAAGATAGATAAATTGATCAGTGAAACTTAAAGTGGGTGTGGAATTAGAGCCATCCATTGAATTCTAATGAAAGAACAAAAGCAACAAATTAAAGCTTGCCTTTTAATAACTTGTATTAGAACCATAGAATATCTGTAAGCAAAACACAAAATTTTATTGATTTCTCATGCCATGGAGAAATGTTGCCAATGATTTATACAACTAAATGCTTGTCCTCAAGATATAATATTTTTTTATTTAGAAGATGTAATAGAAAAATATTTCTTAGATTTGACACCCAAATTATGATAAATTACTGAAAAGTGGACAAATTAGATTCATCAAAATTTAAAACTTCTGCTCTTTGATAGACACTTAAAATGAATGAAAAGTTGGGCTACAGACTTCATGATGTATATTGGATGGTAGACTAATATTCAGAATATATGGAAAAGAAAATTAATGAGGGTTATGACTGTTAGCATAATGAAATAACCAGGGCAAGCTACTTATGAAGAAAAAAATATTGGGCTAAGAATTTTAGATTCTTTAAAAAAATTTTTTTTTATTAATTTTTATTTATTTCTGTATGTGTATGAGTGTACTGTCTGCATGCAAGTTTGTGCACCCGTGTCGTGCAATGCCACGGAGGTCAGAAGAGGGTCTCAGATTCCCCTGGAACTGGAGTTCTCCTGGAATTGGAGTTTCAGACGGTTCTCAGCCGCCATGTGGGTGCTGGGGATCGAACCCGGGTCCTCTGTAAGAGCGGTCGGCGCTCTTAACCGTTAGGCCATCTCTCCAGCCCNGAAAGAAAAACAGAAAGAGCGCAAAGAGCCCAGTATAATCACAGGGTCATTGACTGTGTAAGAGTTGTAGTCAGGGAGCTTTAGCATAAGATGACTTGTATGAATATTACTAGGCTTGCAGTTGGAAGAAGGGTTCATAAGCCAAGGAGTGTAGAGTGTTTCTAAAGGATAAGATAAGAAGAACATTTTTTTGTCTTTTTGAGACAGGGTCCCCCTATAGCTTCAGCTGTCCTGGAACTCACTATGTAGACCAGGCTGGTCTTGAACTCACAAAGATCTACCTGCCTCTGCCTCCCGAGTTCTGGGATTAAAGGCGTGTGCCACCACACCCAACCAAGAACAACTTTTAAAGCTTTCAGAAAGGAATGCAATCTAGCTGATGACTTGATTTTAGTATAGGTCTGCCCATTTCAGTCTTTAGAATTCCTACCTAGTAACTGATTGCTATTGAAACCACAGTAAGAAACTAATATAGGCTGCAAATAAGTCCATGCAGAGTTGCTTAATGCCATTATTCACTAGATGAAGGAAAATTAGTAGTTGACTGGGGAACAGAGTTAGGCAGACATGGCAGATGCAAATGACAATGGGGCCTTTGAGAACTTTGGGGTGTCATGGATGTGTTTGTGAATGGGTGTGATGATGGTTCCATTATGTGTACATGTCCAGATTTAATCACATTCATTCATTTTGTGAAGTTCTTATATATACTCCAAAAAGCTTTTAATGAATTGAAATATGAAATTCTTCCATTAGTTTTGCTGACACTCCAAGGATTAATACCAAACAGGTTAATTTATCTGCCATTTCAAGACAGATGTCAGGCCACATGTGTACTGAACTGCTTTGGTGGTAACTCAACTTTGATGGCTGGCTTCTTCCCATTTGCCTCTTTGATACCCTGACAGGTTAGGTTTGACTATTGAGAGGGAAGGCTGAGGAGTGAAGGATTCCCTTGGTAGAGCACTGCTAGAAAGTTCCACTTAGGACTCCCTATCCTATTTAAGAGAATAGTTCAAAGTCACCTTAAGACAGTGAGCAAGTAAGGGGCTTGTACAATACAGAATCTTACAAACCTGGCTTACAAGCTCCTGAAGCCATCTCAGACAGGCAGAGTAGCACCTGACCTGTGAGTTCACAAAGGCCAGAGGTGAGATGCTGGGCAGAGAGAAAGGCCACAGCGTGTGTGAGCTGCATTCCAGAAATGCCAGGAGATATGTTCCTGCTTCTGTTCCCAGACTGTGCCACACAGAAATGGGCTGCCTTTGAGTTGTCTTGAAAAGGATTCTGATTTCACAAACCTCCAGGAGGATGTGATAATAAAAGACATATTATTTTGTCTGGTAAGTTGCCCCAAATTCATAAGAAATTTAAGAAGGTGAGATTTGCTGACAACCAGTAGTAGGAGGAACATCTATTGTAGCAAACTGAAATCAGAGTACTTTATCCAGGGGATCTCTTTCTTGTTATTAAGTAGAACCCACTAAAGCTAACACTGGTTATCTTTCTCATAGTATAAGACTGTCCTGAAATACTTCCTGGCCTCCTTCCCACTGTGAGAAAGCCTGTGATAAAGCTTTGGTTTCATGAAAACTTCTTGCCATAAGTTCTGAACAGTGCACTTACATGGTAAAGTAAGACAGAGCTAGCCTCACTATGAGAGAAAGGAAGCAGGTAAATCTTCATTCTTCCATTTTACTGCTCTTCCTCATATTTCTGGGAATCTACAAATGCATCCCTGAATGACAGGTCACAGGACCATGACCACTCCTCATATCTAGTTAAAAGCAGAGTCATTTCATAGGTGTTAACAGGTCCCAACTCAAGACCATATAAATCTTCAATACTAACCTGTGTGCTTTGTCTCTTTCTCAGTTCAGCTAAGTCCTACATCAAGTTGTGAAACTTGCCCTAAGGAAGGCAAAGTTTAGATATACTAGGTCCTCATGTGCTTGACCAAATTTTCAGAGCCTTGAAAGAAATACAAGTTTTTGTCTTTTACTTATGGGGTCAGAGTCAGGCAATTGAGGTCTAGATGGCTGGATCCATACAGTCATTACTGACTTGAGCTCCTCCACAGCTGATCTATAGTTCTCAGCATATAGTTTCCACCTTAACTTAGAATGACTGGAAAAACATATCATCACATGTATGTTCTCTCTGGCAGAGAAAAGACATGAAGTAAATTCTGGTTCTGTGACCTGCCATTCAGGGATGCATTTGTAGAGTCCCAGAAACATGAGGAAGAACACTAAAATGGAAGAATGAAGGTATACCTACTTCCTCTCATACTGAGGCTAGTTCTGTTAATGAAATGGTTACATATTTTTTTTTTCTTATTGACTAAGCAACAGTGGATGAACTCAATTTATTTTATTAGTGAGACATGTTACTTTGAATTGCTTAAGTGCAATTCAACCATGGTAGAATGTTGTTTAATAAGTAAAAAACATTAATGTTAGAGTTTTAGTAATGAAATATAATTGTGATAACATTTAGAGCATAATTCTTTTCTACTTTATCATAGACACATTTGGTTCTCCATGAGTAAGGAAATTTTACATAAAGGTTTGAATATGATCTATTCTACTTAATATGTTTACTGTTCATTTTTCCATTGAATCAATGCTAGTTTTTTTCCAATAAACATGTTAGATTTCTATTAAATACCTTGGTCCATAATACAGATTTGTTCAGCAGTTTTTAATAAACTAAAAGAATAATTCTAAGTACTAAGCCTCCTGTAAAATTTCTTAAATGTAACCTTACTTGAAGACATTTTAGAAGGCTCTGTCCTCCCTGCACCCAAAATACCACATTCTATGTCTGATGTCATGCACAACTTCAAGACAGATATCCCTTGAGTGACACTGTGGTTTTCAACTGTCCTTGAAAGGGCATTATTCTCATAAGCAGTCACGGAACCCTCTTGTCACACTTCTGATCCAGCTTCTCTCAGGGATGATTGCCTCTCTGCTCAAGGTGCTCAGATGTTCACCCTGGATGCCCTTGAGAGAGCACATCTCTGTCCATGGCTATATATTCTGGCTCACTTCTCAAAGGGAGTTTTATACACCTCATATAAACTATATATTGTTACACATTACAAATCTACTTTCCAAAATCAGAACCTGTGTTTTGTGCTTTGGTAACAAATCAACCAAAACATACAAAAAAAATTACTGTATTTCTCAGTTTCCTTACTTTTTTGTAATTGTAAATGCTTGTGCAAACTTTATGCACCAAAGAAATATAACCATCAGCATTTATTGATTATTCCTACATACATGTGTTCATCTTTACAATTTAAATAATGCTATTGATGATTCTCTTTATTTATTTATTTTCTATGTGTATAAATGTACTGTCTGCATGTAGGTTTGTGCATCCATGTTGTGCAATGCTGTGGAGGTCAGAAGAGGGTGTCAGATTCCCCTGGAACTGGAGTTAAAGATGGTTCTCAGCCGCCATGTGGTGCTGGGGATCGAACCCGAGTCCTCTGCAAGAGCAGTTGGTGCTAGGCCATCTCTCCAGCCTGATGATTCTCTTAAACTTAAAAATAATTAGCACAGAGATATTTGTCTGTAGCAGAGCTAGAATTTGAGTTTAGACTATCATATTTCAGTGCTCCTGAGACAAATCACTATAAGAAATTATCTTTCTAGAATGTAAATCTGACCATGTTATTTGCTATTGTTGGAATCTGACTTTAAAAAGCTGTTCAAAGGGATAGAGAGATGGGTCTGTGGTTAAAAGCACTGACTGCTCTTGCATCAGACCCAGGTTCAGTTCCCAACACCTATGTGGCAACTAACAACCAATTGTATCTCCAGTTTCAGAAGATCCAACACCCTCTTCTAACCTCCATGGACATTGCACAAAATGTGTGCCTTACATAAATGCAAGCAATATACATAAATAAAAAAACAAGCAAAATTATTTTTCAAATTTCCTCAAAGTGTGAACATAAAATAAAATTTTTGAACCTGCTTCACAGTCATACAAAGACACACATACACACACACATACACACACACACACACACACACACACACACACACACCCTTATATCAAGGAGCTACAGAATCCCTCTTCTACATAGAATGTTTTCTCTTATATCTTTGCACTTCGCATATATATGATATTCCGTCAATATTTAATCTCCTACCTCCTTTGTCCTCCTGGAAACTTTATACCCATTCTTTTAAAATTCACTAAGGAATTCTTTCCTAAACTCCACCCCAACAATTAATTATATTCTCTAGACTGGGAGATGATGGTGCCAATAAAATAACCTCATAAAAAAATGTCACCAAAGGAAAAAGTGTGTTTGGAGTAAAATATGTGAATTGTTAACCTATGATGTCCAGAAAGGGATAATGAATAAAAAAAACTTTCAATGCCAGGAATGGACTCCCTCTCTTGAAGCTGTTGACCAGAGATTCCATAGCTTCTCAAAAAAATACTGGTCATTGCCCCTATTTCTGATTACCTATTAGAACTGGATGGTAAGACCCCAATGCTGAAGACACTACATACATGAGCTGGAGAACAAAGAAATCAGCTGCTGTTCAGTTCAGAGGCTCATATTCACTGGCTAGTTTTCACAGTTCTGGAAGGTGGTATGCATTCTACTGGAAGGAAAATATAATCATCAAACTTACCCAGGTGTGAATTCTGTTAATTACAATAAAACTGGCCTGGTAAGATATGTCCACTGGTGTAATACTGGCACAAATATGGGAGTAACCAACTACTCTTTAATTGGATTTAAGGTCTGCTTCTAAGGATAGAATCCATACCTGAATTTGATGTTGATATCAGGCTTAGGAACTTGAGGCTAGACAGGTTAAAGAACATAGGGGAGAAATTAATGCTAGTTTTCTACTAAAAAGTATTATAGTAAACTGACTCTTTTATTGAAGTTTTGTGCATTTCATACAATATTTATTAATCAAATTTAGACCCATTTCCCCTTCTTTGCACCCCACCCCACCAGAGCTCATGCATTCTGCCATACATGTCTTTCATCTTTTTCTCAGTCTTTTTTTAAAAATTTTTCGATGTAGAAGTTTACTGTCTTCGGCAGAAGTTTACTGTTTCAGTCAGTGCTTTGACCAAGTCTTTTTTGTTGTTGTTGTTCTTTTCAATTTGTATCACTCCAATATATATATATATGATATATATATATATATATCACACATATACAAAAATTATGATGTCTGAGAGAGATATTACATTAACTTAGGTGGGGGAACATTAGCCGAGGTGCAGATATGGTAGGGGACCTCAATACTATCAAATTATTTTCTATGAAAATTGTAAAAGTTTAGTAAAAAAATGGGTGAATCATAGATTTTATTTTTTATTTTATTTTATGGTAGGAAATATGTGAACTTACATAAATGATTTTGGAATGTTCTAGGAACAAGGAGGCTAAAATGGAAATACCATTTAATGAATGGTACCTGAGAACATGCTAGGAGTTGGGATTCAGCGGTGGGCATGGAAAGACAAGTACAATTTCCATATGAGGAAAGGAAGTGTTCAGGAATATTTATTTGAGACCTGAAGGTTGAAAAAGGGTTTATGTAACTTTGAGTCAGTAAGAGATCTTATGGAGACAGAGGTAGAGAATCGAAATAAGTAAATGAGGTAAATCTTCATTCAGATTTTATATTAAAGTGTACTTGCAAAGACCACATCATGTGAAAAATGAAATCTGAAAAGAAAACTGAAAATTTTAAAGACAAGAAAAAATTGTCAATATGAAACATCTCTTTGGCTCCAAGTTTTCTGTATGCCACAGGGGGTGAGGGTCTGGGGCAGCTGCCATTTGTGAAGTTATTTCTCAGTGGTTTTGACTCATGGACCATACCTCTTCCTTCTTTTTTTTTAACCTCTTCCTTCTTAATTGTGTGCCTCTTAATTAGATCAGTGAATTTATTCACACCGTAACTGCTACCAGGCAGGAATAAGGATATTCTAAAAGCTACTGTGTCCTTCATATTGGTCATCAGAATAGTCAACCAACAGATCCCAAGAAATTGGAATTCCACCAGGAATCTCATGCACGAAAAGAAAATTCTAAAGTCTAAGTAGAGTAAAGGGGGAACTTACCTTCGAGAAAGAGATTTATAACTTGTCAGACTACCTGGCATGAAAAACTGGAGCTGAGAGAATGAGAGGTTAGGATGGGCAGGACCACACCTGGACCAGTTATGCAGCACAACTCTGGCCTTGTGCTTAAAATTAAACTCCACATCAGGACCTCGAATATAGATTTGGGGAGTGGTCATTGGATCCCTTTTCCCTCACACATTGTGGTCACATTAAATAATTCTCATTTTTATAGTTTTCACTATTGTTTCTGTAATTGGCTTATTAAGGATGAGTGCCTAAACCTGGCGAAGACTGTTAAGAGTCCAGGCCTTTTGGCTAATTTCAGTAATAGCAGTGACCACTTCAGAAACATTAGGAACTTAGGATAAACATATTTCACAATATCAAATAAGGGTGATCAGATGTTCTTTGAAAATAAACTTCAAGGAAAAAAAAAAAAACACTGTCAAAGAAGCTGCTGACTTCTCCTACTCTTCAGCCCTTAGATTCTTCCTAGTTTAATTTCTACTCAATCATTTCTGGTTGAAATGCTTTTCATGAAAGCCATGGTTATTATTTCCTCTTTCGTCTGTAGTTGACAGATTAACACTGAAAATTCAGTGACCCTTCAGAGAGACTCTTTGATTTTCCTTTCATTCTCTTAGGGCCACTAGGATGTCAGTTCAAAGCAGTTTTCTTCATGCTAAAAGTCTTTTACTTTGATAGTCTTGATGATTATTTAGTTGTTCAAATTCATTCAAACAATAGTCAATTCTGATATCACAACATTTCTTTTTGTTACCCTTTGTTTGAATTGGGAAATTTGAAGCTTAGAAATATTACATACAGAGCAGTGCCTTCTCTGGGAAAGATTAACGTGGCAATAGGCTCCTTAGAAACTGTAATTTACTACCTTTCAAATGAATGTCAAATTATGCCGGGCAACACATTCAAATGCTCTAGTCACTTCATCTATTCTGTTTCTTGCTTTCAGAAACTAAAATACAATTCTTAATGTGTGCTTCATGGTCACACTATCACCACGGATACCTGATGCAAAACTCTTGGCTCTGTGGAATTACAACAAAGGTTATATATGTTCATTACTGACTTAGGTACAATCGATCATTATGGCACTCCAGAGCATTGCATATTTTGATGTGTAAGATTTTATAAGTCAAAAATGTTAAATGATATTTATTTTATATGTTTAGTATGTATAATTTGAGGAATTCCACAAACCATTATAACTCTTATTGAAGTTCCTGGCCAGAGGCCTGCCCTGAGAATCCCTACCATATCAGATTTGGATACTTTCCACCTCAAGAATCTAATCAGAGATTCATGGTATTGAATCAAGAAGGGGATTTATTTTGATGCGGACATACCTGGAGGAATGGGGGCTCATGACTATCATAAACCTTGTTTTCAGGGTACTAACAATAGCACCAGGATTAAACAGGTTAAGAACAAAAGTAGCATAGTCAAGAAGCACTCATGTTCAAGCACTGTTGGTCAGATTGTGGTCTGACTGGTTGATCATTCTTTCAGGTCAAGGTATGTGGTGTCCTGATGAGATCTGGGAAAGCGTCATTGGTTGATAGGGGGATACTTGGAGGATTTATTAAATCCTTGTCACAAGGCTGTTTCTTCTACTAGCAGGTGAATATGCCTGTAAGTCTCTGTGTTCTTAAGCTCTTGAAAAACCTTAGTTATTGTTATCCTGTTAACTTTTGCCTTAGATGTGGATGAGAAAGGTTAGGTAAATTTAGGGATAATAACCCTTGTATTATCAGTTTCTAGGCACACACCCCTTAACTGAAGGAAATTCTTGGTTACAGTTGAGAGCCACCTGCCCCAAAGTTTAAGTTACCAAAGGAGACAGAGGCAACATGAAGGCAGAGATGCTAGGCTTTTGTCTTGTTTTTAGCATCTCAATCTTATCAGATATCTACAGTCCCAAGTTTCAGTAAAATCTGCTCTTAAGTCACTGTTAAAACTGTAAATCCATTTTTAAATTGCTAGGTTCTGTGGCAATATATACATCAGGTGAAGCTTTATTGATGCATATATGTATCATTCAAAAGAATTTGTTCTGAGAGTGTCACATATATTTACTATTATCATTTACTCTATGTCAAATTCCTAATTGTAGTGAATTCAGAAAATTAAAGCTTACATTATCATTTCATGTGCTATATACTACTTTGAAAAAAGACAAATGAACCCGAGTCACTAATCTGACTGAAAATTGGCAGTGTTTAGTCCTTGGCATGTGGCATTCACCTGATGTATATATTGTCACAGAACCTAACAATTTAAAAATGGGTGGTAACCAAGGTTATCAAACACAGCAGGTACATAAAAGCCTGTGCAAACCAACTTTCAGGAGTTCAGAAAAGCCAAGGAAGGACACTGGGGATTTCATTTCAAGTCAGAGATTTTGATAATCCTCACTGTTTAATTTCTATCTTCTGATCTTCCTTCTGATATTTCTTCTATATAATTTCTATAATCTATTGTTTTACATTGTTGCTGATTTTTCTGTCATCCATGAATAATTAATGTTACAATATTTAATGATCACCATTTCTAGAGTTCTATCCATGGTATTTTGAACAGTTTGAAGAGAAAAGGCTCTACTAATATGTTCTAATACTGAAAATGGTATGAAGTCCAATTTTATATTTAATTAAGGATTATTTCCATTATACACTTTACTACTTTTGTATGACCTGTTTATTTTCATATTCATTTAATACCTTGTAGTCAAATATATACTTGGAAAGGATAACTCATATATCCATTTAATAAAAATAAATTAGTATCTATTTGTTGTATGAATTTTCCTGGGACAATGGAAAGAAATGTCTATTTGAGCCAGAGAGTACGAGTAAGCCAAGGAAAGGGCTGCATACAAGTGCAATTTGGGGAGCCATTGAGCTCAGATAGAGTTTATTGGAGTTATTTGCAGAAGCATGGGAGATTCACAGGAAGATACACTATGAGGAGTTTTCCTGGGTGCCTTATGGATAGCTATAGCACTAAGAAGTACCAATCCTCAGTAACCTGCCATCTTTTATATACCCCACAGGCTACAAGACCACATGCAGGGCTGGAGAGATGGCCTAGCGGTTAAGAGCACCGACCGCTCTTACAGAGGACCCGGGTTTGATCCCCAGCACCCACATGGCGGCTAAGAACCGTCTGAAACTCCAATTCCAGGAGAACTCCAGTTCCAGGAGAATCCGAGACCCTCTTCTGACCTCTGCGGCACTGCACGACACGGGTGCACAAACTTGCATGCAGACAGTACATTCATACACATACAGAGAGAAATAAAATTAATAAAAAAAATTTTAGAAAAAGACCACATGCAGCAGGATTCAGCTGGCACAGAAGAGAATGGTCACTGCCTCTCTGGACCATTCTTGCTACTTCATGGAGGAGATATTAATAATACCAGAGCCAGCTATCTCCTATATATTCTGCTTATCACACTGCTGTGACTGCGGACCAAAGGCCTCCATGGTTCACCAGCATAGATCTGCTTCCAGATATTCATGGTTATAACAACCTTGAAAGAATTAGCAGTACCGTGATTTTATGTAGCAGTCTGTTTAAGAGCTTGGGAGACATAACTGAAGATGGTAGAATACATTTAAGTTGGCAGTATTATGGAAGAGACAGGCTTGAAGCCAGAAAAAAGACAATGTAGGAATGTATCAGGTTATAAAATGATGGAAATGCTGCAGGAAACTTTTCTTATGACAAAGGAATGCTTTCTTTCAAAAAATATTCTTAAGAGATCTCTGGAAGAGGCATGGTGAGTGGAGAGGTTTCTGAAATCTCCGGGATTTGCATAGGAGATAAGCTAAGAAAGCTTGCTATGGCAGGTTGAATACTTGCCAGATAGTAGAAAACTCTAAGTTCTGACTTAGGAAAACTTCTAGATCCCTAACAGAGCACTCTAAACTTTGACAGTTGGCAATCTATATATTGCTACAGTGGTCTTTTATAAGCCAGGCCATCTATTTCTAAGAACATTGCTCTCAGTATAGTTTCTTTCCTAAAATTATATATATATATATAGTTTTTCCTCATAAATGACCAATGGTGACTGCATGCACATACTACTGGACTATAAATTCGGACTAGAATGAATGTGCCTCTCCAAATAATTCAGATAGCAAAGTCCTAGAGAAATCTCATGGTGTTGGCTCTGGTCAAAGGAATGACCAGGTAAGTGTTGCTGGCTTCCACTCTTGTGATCCAGTTGAGAAGAATCAGTTCAGTTCTACGTAAATTGAATCATATAAATTTATTTTATTGCTTAGCTCTTGATACATTTTATTATTTTTAATTAGTGTAAACACATTTAAATTGGTGATGCAGTAAAGATATTTCTCTCTTCTTATAGATACCATGTGGATGGGTTCTGTTTCATAATCCATTCTCCCAGTCTATGCCATTTGATTGGGTGTAGGAGAAGACTTTCTAAATCGGACAGTAACTACACAGGAAATAAGCAAATGTCAACAATTGACAACTGGGACCTCATTAAACTTAAAAGCTTCTGTACAGCAAAAGAAACAATCAGGGAAGTGAAGAGAAAACCTACAGAGTAGGAGGAAACCTTTATTGCTGACACATCTGACAGAGCATTAAATTTCAAAATATATAAACTACTCAAAAAAACAAAGAAGTAAAAGAACAATTGACTCACTCAAAAGATGGGGAATAAAAAGCTGAACAGAGACTTGAAAAGTGAGGAAATAAAGATGGCTGAGAAACATATTAAAGAGTCTTCAACATCGCTAATAGTTAAGGAAATGCAAATTAAACCACTTTAAGATGTCATTTCAGTCCAATAAGACTGGTTAGGATCAAGAAAACAAATGATACCAAATGCTGGAGAGGTTGTGGGAAAAGGGGAACACTCATCCACTGCTGGTGGGAATGTATGGGAATCACTGTGGAGAACCCTTAAAAGACTCAAAATGAGCCTCCCACCTAACCCAGTCATAAAACTCCTAGGTATATACCCACAAAACTCATCCTACCATAGAGATATATGCACAGCCATATTTATTACACTTCTCTTCACAATAGCAAAGAGCTGGAACCAACCCAAGTGCCCCTCCACCAATGAGTGGATAAAGAAAATGTGGTACATCTACAAAATGGAGTTCTACACAGCAGTAAACAAAGATGTCATCATGAATTTTCAGGTAAATGGATGGAAATAGAAGATACTATGTTAAGTGAGGTAACACAGTCTCAGTAAAACAAACGATGAATGGTATCATCTGTAGATGCTAGCAATAATTACCTAGTTGTAAGGCAGGCTGAGCAATGTTAATGTTATATTCCTCTTCACATGAAAGAAACTGTGCTGTTATAATGTGAATCCCTTAACAGGCTCTAGAATTAACCTACCACTTATTTTCTGACTTTGGAATCTTGGTATATGGGTGGAGGGTATGTCTGCATACTTTGGACTAATAAAAAATCAAAAAATGTGAATCCTGAAATATGATTTGGGGGCTGGAGAGATGGCCTAGTGGTTGAGAGTGCCGACCGCTCTTGCAGAGGACCCGGGTTCGATCCCCAGCACCCACATGGAGGCCGAGAACCATCTGAAACTCCAATTCCAGGAGAACTCCAGTTCCAGGGGAATCCGAGACCCTCTTCTGACCTCTGCGGCATTGCACGACACGGGTGCACAGACTTGCATGCAGACAGTACATTCATACACATACAGAAATAAATAAAATTTAAAAAAAATTAAAAAAAAAAGAAAGTCTTTTCCTATGCCTATGTTTGCAGGTTGTTGCCAACTTTTTCTTCTATCACCTTCAGGGTTTCAAGCTTCACAATGAGATCTTTGATCCACTTGGAGTTGATTTTTGTACAGGATGAGAGGTAGGGGTTTAATTTTGTTCTACAAATGATGCTGCAATTTTGCCAGCACCATCTTTTGCTGAAGATGCTATCCTTCCTCCACTGAAGTATTTTTTTTTGCCCCTTTGTCAAATATGAGGTGGCTGAAATTGTATGAACTCAAGTTTGGATCTTCAATTTTGTTCCATTGGTCAACAGGTTTGTTTTTGTGTCAATACCAGGCTGTCTTTATGACTATGGCCCTGTAATATAGTTTGAAGTCTGGTAGGGCAATCTTCCCTGTATTGCATTTTTCACTCAGGGTTGCTTTAGCTATTCAAGGTCTTTTGTTTTTCCATATGAAATTAAGGATTTTTTTCCTAAATTTGTGAAAAAGCTCATAGGGATTTTGATTGGGATTGCGTTGAATCTGTATATCAATTTGGATAAAATGGACATTTTTACTATATTAATTTTCCCAATCCATGAACATGGGAGGTCTTTCCATCTTTCAATCTCCTTCTTCGGGGGTTTAAAATTTTTGTTGTAGAGTTCTTTGGTATCTTTGGTTAGGTTTGTTTCCAGGTATCTTATTGTTTTGAGGCTATTGTGAGTGGGAAGGTCTTCTTAAATCCCTTCTCCACTTGTTTATTGGTGGTGTAAAGAAAGGCTACTGATTTTTATAGGTTAATTTTGTATCCTGTCACTTTACCAAAACTCTTAATCATTTCTAGAAGTTTTCTGGTGGAGTTTTTAGTATCCCTTATGTAAACTATCATATCATCTGCAAAAAGGGATAGCTTAACTTCTTCTTTTCCAATTAGTACTCCTTTAATTTCCTTATTTTGTATTATTGCCCTAGCAAATATTTCAAGCTCTATGTTGAAGAGGAGTGGTCATAAGGGGCAGCCTTGCTGGGTGCCCACCTTTAAGGGAAATGGTTCAAATTTTTCTGTTTAGGATGATGATGGCAGTGGGTTTACTATATACGCCTTCAATAATTTGGGAATGTTCCTTTCAGACCTATTCCCTCTAGGACTTTAAACATGAATGGATGCTGGATCTTGTCAAAGGCTTGTTGTGCATCAATTGAGATGATCATGTGGTTTTTATCTTTCGGTCCATTTATGTGTTTTATGATATTTATTGATTTATATATGTTATGCGTGTTATGACATTTATTGATTTATGTATGTTGAAACATCCCTGCATCTCTGGTATGAATCCAACTTTATCATGATGGATGATCTTTTTGATGTGGATCTGTATGCTATTTGCAAATATTTTGTTGAGAATTTTTAATCTATATTCATCAGTAAGATGGGTCTAATAGCTTTCTTTTTTGCTTGTATCTTTGCCTGGTTTTGGTATTAGAGTGATGCTGGTTTCATAGAAGGAGTCTCGGAGAATTCCACCTCTTTGTATCCTTCTGAACAGTTTGAATAGCAATGGTTGTAGGACCTCTTTAAAAGTTTTATGGCATTCTGCTGTGAAACCATCTGGGCCTGGGCTTTTTTTGTTGTTGTTGTCGGGAGGTTTTTTTTTTTTTTTTCTACATCTTCAATTACCTCAAATATTATGTGTCCGTTTAAACTGTCAATCTCTTCTTGGTTAAGCTTTGTTAATTCCCAGGAATTCAGATATTTATCCATTTCTCTTGGGTTTTCAAATTTAGTGGAGTATAGATTTTTGAAATATGATTGTCTGGATCTTTTCTTTGTTGTGATGTCCTTTCATCACGATTACTGTTGATTTGGAGTTGTCTCTTTTTTTGGTTAACTGAGCTTGAGGTCTGTCTATTTTATTTATCTTTTCAAAGAACTAGCTTTTGGATTTGTTGATTTTATGTATTGTTTACTTTGTTTCTATTTCACTGATTTCTGTTCTGATTTTTATTATTTCTTCCTGTCTGTTGGGTTTAAGGTTCATTTGTTGTCTCTCAAGTGTTTTTAGCTTCAGTGTTAGATCATTTATTTGTTCCCTTTGTTTTTTATTTTATTTCTTTTTTTTTTTGATGTGGGCACTTAGGGCTATCGATTTTCCTCTCAAGTCTGCTTTTAAACTATCCCACAGGTTTTATTGTGTCATATTGTCTTTTTCGTTCAGTTCCATGAATACTTTTATTTCACTCTTTATTTCTTCCCTGACCCATTCATTATTCAGGATTGTGTTTAGTCTCCATTTGTTCTTGTAGCTAGTTGGACTTATTCTGGTGTTCATATTGAGCTTTATTGCACTGTGGTCTGATAGGATGCATGGAATAATTTCTATCCTTTTGTATTTGTTGAGGTTCCTTTTGTGCCCCAGTATGTGGTCGATTTTGGAGAATATTCCATGAGGTGCTGAGTAGAAAGTATATTCTCTGGCATTTGGGTGGAAAATTCTGTAGATGTCTGTGAGGTCCATTTGGTGTATTGTATTGTTCAGTTCTATTGTCTCTCTGTTTATTTTTTGTCCTTTTGATCTGTCCAAGGGGCTTAGTGGGGTGTTGACACCCCCCACAATTAGTATGTTAGGATTAATCTGTGTCTTGAGGTCCTGAAGAGTAGCATTTATAAAGTTAGGTGCACCAGAGTTTGGTGCATAGACATTTAGGATTGTGAAGTCTTCATAGTTTATTGTTCCCTTGAAAAGGATATAATAGCCCTCTTTGTCACTTCTGATTAATTTTACTTTGAGATCTATTTTGTCTGATATTAGAGTAGCCAATCCAGCTTGTTTCTTGGTACCATTTGCTTGGAATATTTTTTCCATCCTTTCACTCTAAGGTGGTGTCTGTCCTTGCAGATGAGATGGGTTTCTTGTAGACAGCATATAGAGGGATTTAGTTTCCTAATCCATTCTCCCAATCTATGCCTTTTGGTTGTGGCGTTTAAATCATTAGTATTTAAGGTTACTACTGCGAGATGTGTGTTGTTTCCTTTTACCTTATTTTTTTGTTTGCCTTCTTGGTCTAGGCTTGTATTTAGTCTGTTATGTTTCTGTTGCTTTCTCTCTTTGATTGCTTAGGGATAGTTGCTCCTTGCCTCAGTTCTTTAGATTGCTTCCAGGATTTTCTAAAGTGTTGGTTTCTTAGACATGTATTCTTTCATCTTGTTCATGTTGTGGAAGATTCTTATTTTTTCTTCAACTATAATTGACATTTTTATGTGTATGAATGCACTGTTTGCATGTACATTCATACACATATCCTGGAATTGGAGTTACAGACGGTTCTCAGCTGCCATGTGGGTACTGGGGATCAAACCCGGGTCCTCTGTAAGAGCAGTCAGCGCTCTTAACTGCTAGGCCATCTCTCCAGCNTGTTGCTTTCTCTCTTTGATTGCTTAGGGATAGTTGCTCCTTGCCTCAGTTCTTTAGATTGCTTCCAGGATTTTCTAAAGTGTTGGTTTCTTAGACATGTATTCTTTCATCTTGTTCATGTTGTGGAAGATTCTTATTTTTTCTTCAACTATAATTGACATTTTTATGTGTATGAATGCACTGTTTGCATGTACATTCATACACATATCCTGGAATTGGAGTTACAGACGGTTCTCAGCTGCCATGTGGGTACTGGGGATCAAACCCGGGTCCTCTGTAAGAGCAGTCAGCGCTCTTAACTGCTAGGCCATCTCTCCAGCCCCTATAATTGACATTTTTACTGGGTATAGTAGTCTGGGTTGGCATCTAAAGTCTTTTAGAACTGAGAATTCTTTGGTACGCATTCTTCTAGCTTTCATAGTTTGCCCTAAGAATTCAGGTGTGATTTTGATGGGTTTCCCCTTGTATGTAACTTGTTGTTTTTCTCTGTGGCTTTCGGTATTTTGTCTTTGTTTTGAGCATCTAGTGTTTTAACAATTATATGGTGTGGGGAATTTCTTTTCTGGTCATGTCTGGTGTTCTGTGTGCTTCTTGTATTTGTATGGGTTTGTCTTTTTTCAGTTTGGGGAAATTTTCTTCTATTATCCTATTGAAGATCTGGTCAATAGTTTTGTCTTGGGATTATTCTCCTTCCTCTATCCCTATGATGTGGAAGTTTGGTCTTTTCATAGTGTCCCACATTCCTTGGTTATTCCATTCTTGTGTTTTTAAAAAATTTTTTATATTCTTTACTTGAGCATTCTGGTTGGTCCATGTTATCCTGCAGGTCTGATATTCTTTTTTCTGCTTCTTCCATTCTGCTTCTGAGTCTTTTCCCATCCTTTCCTGTTGATTGGATGAATATTCAATTTCCTTTTTCATTTCATCCTGTGATTTCTTTAGTATTTCCACTTCCTTCTGGAGCCTCTCATTCTCATCTTGTAGCTCCTTGGTTTGTTGGTCATTTTCCTTGTTTATTTTGAACTGGGATCTTTTCAGTGTTTCCACTTACTTCTGGAGTTTGTCATTTTCTCCCTTTAGTTCTTTCCAGCATTTGTCATTATCTCCCTCTAGACCCTTCTTGATTTTTTTCAATCTCCCCCATTAGTTCTTTCCAACATTTTGTCATTATTACCTTCTTGGTTGTTCTTGAGTTTTTCATTCTCTTCCTTTAGTTCTCTAATTTATTTATGTCCATAATTCTACTGAAATCCATGTCTTGGTTTCCTTCCAGGGAGATCTCATAGGAATCTTCTGTAGGGCTGGTAGTGTTCAGTGNTGAACAACTGGGACCTCATTAAAATTAAAAGCTGGTACAGCAAAAGAAACAATCAGGGATTAGTGAAGAGAAAACCTACAGAGTAGGAGGAAAACCTTTATTGCTGACACATCTGACAGAGCCATTAAAATTTCAAAAATAATAAACTTCTCAAAAACAAAAAAAACAAAGACGTAAAAGAAAAAATTGACTCATCAAAAGAGGGGAATAAAAACGCTGAACAGAGAGAGACTTGAAAAGTGAGGAAAATAAAGATTTGGTGAGAAACAATTAAAGAGTCTTCCAACATCGCTAATAGTTAAGGGAAAATGCAACTTAAACCACTTTAAGATATCAAAAAAAAGAAATAAATAAAAAAAAAAAAAAAAAAAAAAAAAAAAACATTTTAAAAAAAAAAAAAAAAAAAAAAAAAAAAAAAAGAAAACAACTGATTTTACCAAATTGGAGAGGTTGTGTGGGAAAAAGGGAACACTCATCCACTGCTGGTGGGAATGTACAGCCACTTTGGAAAGTAGTGTGGAGAACTTTTAGAAGATTCAAAATGAGCCTCCCACCTACCCCAGTTCATAAAATCCTAGGTCTATACCCCTCAAAACTATCCTACCAAGAGATATATGCACAGGCCATATTTATTTACACTTCTCTTCACCATAGCAAAGAAGCGGTGGAACCACCCAAGGTGCCCCCTTCTCCACCAATGAGTGGATATTCTAAGAAAATGTCGGGACATCTACAAATGGAGTTCTACACAGCAGTAAACAAAGATAACACCATGAATTTTGCAGGTAAATGGCTGGCAAATAGAAGATACTATGTTAGAGTGACCCGGGTAACCAAGTCTCAGTAAAACAAACGATGAATTGGTATCATCTGTAGATGCTAGCAATAATTACCTAGTTGTCAGGCAGGCTCTGAGCAATGGTTAATGTTTTTTTTATATTCCTCTTCACATGAAAGAAACTGCTGCTGTTATAATGTGAATCCCTTAACAGGCTCTAGATTACCCTACCACTTATTTTCTGACTTGTAATTTGCATATATGGGTTTGTAAATTTTAAAGGTGATATTTTTAAATTTTTATTAAAAAATAAAAAAAAATGTGAATCCTGAAAATGTTTGGGGGCTGGAGAAGATGGCCAGTGGTTGAGAGTGCCGACCCGCTACTTGCAGAGGACCGGGTTCGATCCCACAGCACCACATGGACGGCCAGAACCTCCTGAAACGCCAATTCCCAGGAGAAACCTCAGGTTCACAGGGGAATCCGAGACCCCTTCTGCCTCCTCTCGACCTCCTCGGCATTGTAGAAAGACATCGGGTGGCACAAACCTCTTGCAAATGCAGACAGTACATTCATACACACTCAGGAAATATAAATAAATTTAAGTAAAAAAAAGTTAAAAAAAAAAAAATTAGGATTTGGGAAAGGAACATACAGTTTGTTTCAGAAAATACAATTTTAATATAGGTACGACATATATCTATATATATGTTCCATTGTCCCCCCACCCCACCTGAGTTCATGCACTCTGCCATATAAATCTTGAATCTTTCTTCTGAGTCTTTCCAAGTTTTTTCAAAGCAGAGGATTATTTTGGGGAAGGAACTTCATGTTCAGTTGTTATTTGTCCGTTCTTTTGTTTGCTGTCAGCCGCATGTGGTGCTTGGGAATCGATCCCGCCACCCTCTGTAAGACCTTCCCCCGCGTCGGCGCTCCTTAACCACTAGCCATCTCTCCAGCCCCTTCTTAGCCATCTTTAATTCCTCACTGAAGTCTCTGCTCAACTCTTAACCCATCTTTTGAGTAGGGTGGGTTCTTGTCTTCTTCTTCGTTTTATGAGTATTTTATATACTCCTTGAGTTAGATGTATCTTTGTCAGATGTATTACTCTTAAAGATTTCCTCGCACTCTGTGGGTTTTTTCTTAACTTCCCTGATTGTTTCTTAAGCTGTACAAAAGCTTTGAGTTTATACGTGTTCCTCTCCCTTTTTGGCTTGTCTGCACTGTTAGGGCAAAGTGCAGTGCGGTGGATTTAGAATAAGTCTTTCCGGGGGCTGGGAGAGAGGGTCTCTCCCTGCGGTTAGTTAAGAGCGCCCCAACCGCTCTTAAGAGAATCCGGACCCTCTTCTGACCTCCGCGGTGCATTGCACGACACGGGTGTTTGCACACAGACTTGCATGCAGACAGTAATTCATACACATTTACCAAAAAAAATAAATAAAAATTTAATAATTTAAAAACAATAATAAAAAACAAAAAAAAAAAAAGTCTTTTCCTTATGCCTATGTTGCAGTTGTTGCCAAACTTTTCTTCTTATCACCTTCAGAGTTTCAAGCTTCCAATTGAGATCTTTGATCCACTTGGATACACTTATTTTTGTACAGGGTGACTGAGGGTGGGGTTTTTAATTTTGTTCTACAAATGTTTTGCTGCAATTTTGCAAGCACCCTCTTTTTCTGAAGATGCTATCTTCCTCCACTGAAGTTTTTTTTTTTTTTTTTTTGCCCCTTTGTCATATCCTCGGATGGCTGGAATGATGGAACTTGTTGATGAACTCAGTTTCGGATCTTCAATTTTGTTACATTGGCCAATGGGCCTGTTTTTGTGTACTCCTATCAGGCTTTTGTCTTTATGACTACTGGGCCCTTGTAATTATAGTTTGATAGTCTTTTGGGGTAGGGCACATATTCACCGATGCATTTTTTCCTCGTGGGTTGGCTTAGCTATACAATGGGGGGGGTCTCTTTGTTTTTCCATATGAACTAAGGATTTTTTTTCCCTAAATTTGTGAAAAAGCTAGATCATTAGGGATTGTTGATGGGATTGCGTTGGAATCTTATGTATCACTTTGGGATTAAAATGGGACCATTTTTACCTATATTACTTGTCCCCCCAATCCATGAACAAGGGAGGTCTTTCCATCTTTCAATCTCCTTCTTCGGTGGGTTTAAATTTTTGTTTGTAGAGTTTTTGGTATCTTTGGTTAGTTTGTTTCCAGGTATCTTATTTGTTTATTGAAAGGCTATTGTGAGTGGACGTCTCTTTGAATTCTTTCTCACTTGTTTCTTGGTGGTGTAAAGATGTAAAGAAATAAGGCTACTGCTTTTTATATGTTCCATTTTGTATCCTGTCACTTACCACCAAAACTCTTAACTCATTTCTAGGAGTTTTCTGGTTGGAGAGTTTTTTTTAGTTATCCCTTATGTAAAACTTCATTCATATCATTCTGCAAAAAGGATAGCTTAACTTCTTCTTTTCCACTTAGTACGCCTTTAATTTCCTTTATTTGTTATTATTGCCTTAGCCAAATATTTCAAGTCTATGTTGCAAGCGGCGGAGTGGTGATAAGGGGCCGCCTTGCTGGGTGCCCACCTTTCTTTAAGGGGAACGTGCCAAAATTTTTCTGTTTAGGATGATGTTCGCAGTGGGTTTACTATATACGCCTTCAATAATTTGGGAATGTCCTTCAGACCTATTCCCTCTCGTGATTTTAAACATGAATGGATGCTGGATCTTGTTAAAGGCTTGTTGTGAATCAATTGAGATGATTATGTGCTTTTTACCTTTTCATTCCATTATGTGTTTTATGATATTTATTGATTTATACATGTTATGCGTGTTCTGACATTTATTGATTTATGTATGTTGAAATATCCATGCATCTTGGTATGAATCTAACTTTATCATGATGGATGATCTTTTTTGATGTGGATCTGTATTGCTATTGCAAATATTTCGTTGAGAATTTTAATCTATATTCATCAGTAAGATGGGTCTAATTTAGCTTTATTTTTTGCTTGTAATTTGCCTGGTTTTGTTTTTGGTATTAGAAGTGCTTGTGGTTTCATAGAAGGTTAGTCTCGGAGAAATTCCCACCTCTTTTTATATTTCCTAACTATTGTGAATAGCAATGGTTGTAGGATCTCTTTTAAAAAGTTTTATGGCATTTTTCTGTGAATCCATCTGGGCCCTGGGCTTTTTTTGTTGTTGTTTTGTCGGGAGGTTCTTTTTTTTTTTTTTTTACTACAACTCTCAATTACCTCAAATATTATGTGTCCGTTTAAACTGTCAAATATCTTCTTGTTAATTTTAATTTTTAAGCTTTTCGTTAATCCAGGAATTCAGATATTGATTCATTTCTCTTGGGTTTTCAAATTTAGTTGAGTATAGAATTTTTGAAATATTGATTGTCTGGATCTTTCTTTGTTGTGATGTTTCACCCTTTCATCACGATTACTGTTGATTTGGAGTTTGTCTCTTTTTTTGGCGTTTTTTCTAACTGAGCGTTGCGGTCTGTCTATTTATTTATCTTTTTCAAAGAAAAACCAGCTTTGGATTTGTTGATTTTATGTATTGTTCTTTACTTTGTTTCTATTTCACTGATTTATGTTCTGATTTTTTATTTCTTCCTGTCTGTTGGGGTTTAAGGTCATTTGTTGTCTCTCGTGTTTTTAGCTTTCAGTGTTTAGATCATTTATTTGTTCCCTTGTTTTTTTTAGTTATTCTTTTTTTTTTGATGTGGGCACTTAGGGCTATCGATTTTCCTCTCAAGTCTGCTTTTAAAACTATCACACAGGTTTTATTGTGTCATATTGTCTTTCGTTCAGTTCCATGAATACTTTATTTCACTCTTTATTTTCCCTGACCCATTCATTATTCAGGATTTGTGTTTAGTCTCCATTTGTTCTTGTAGCTAGTTGGACTTTTTCTGGTGTTCATATTGAGCTTATTGCACTGTGGTATGATAGGATGCTGCATGGCATAATTTCTATCCTTTGTATTTGTTGAGGTTCCTTTTGTGCCCCGTATGCTGGTCAATTTTGGAGAAATTCCATGAGGTGTTGCGTACAAAGTATACTCTCTGGCATTTGGGTGGAAAATTCTGTAGATGTCTGTGAGGTTCCATTTGGTTGTATTGTATGTTCAGTTTCTCTTGTCTCCTGTTTATTTTTTGTCCTTTGATCTGTTCCAAGGGGTTAAGTGGGGTGTTGAAGTCCACCACCATTAGTGTGCTAGGACTAATCTGTGTTGGGTCTGTGACGAGTAGGCATTTATAAAAGTTAGGTGCACCAGCGTTTCGTGCATAGGACATTTTAGGATTGTGGAGTCTTCATAGTTTATTGTTCCCTTGAAAAGGATATAATAGCCCTCATTTGTCAACTTTCTGTTATTTTACTTTGAGATCTATTTTGTCTGATATTGTAGAGTACCAACTCCTGCTTGTTTCTTTGGTACCATTTGCTTGGAATATTTTTTCCATCCCTTCACTCTTCTAAAGGTGGTGTCTGTCCTTGAGATGAGATGGGTTTCTTGTAGACCGCATCCTGCGGGATTTAGTTTCCTAATCCATTCTCCCAATCTTGCTTTTGGTTGTGTGGCGTTTAAAATCTTAGTATTTAAGGTTATGACTGATAGTTGTGTGTTGCTTCCTTTTACGTTATTTTTTTTGTTTGCCTTCTTGGTCTAGGCTTGTATTTCGTCGTTATGTTTTTGTCTGCTTTCTCTTCTTGATTGCTTAGGGATAGTTGCTCCTTGCCTCAGTTCTTTAGATTGCTTCCAGGATCTTCTGAAGTGTTGGTTTCTTAGAAACATGTAATTCTTTCTCTTGTCATGTTGTGGAAAGATTCTTATTTTTTTCTTCAACGATAATTGACATTTTTAGTGTATGAGAATGCACTGTTTTGCATGTACATTCATACACTACTCCTGGAAATGGATGAGTTTAAGACGGTTCTCATGCTGCCATGTGGGTCCTGGGGATCAAACCAGGGTCGGGTCCTCTGTAAGAGCAGTTCACGCTCTTAACTGCGTTGGCCATCTCTCACCCACTATATATGACATTTTTACTGGGTCTATATTAGTCTTGTTTGGCATCTAAAGTCTTTTAGAACTGAGAATTCTTTGGTACGCATTCTTCTAGCTTTCATAGTTTGCCTCTAAGACTTTTCAGGGGTGTGATTTTTGATGTGTTTCCCCTTGTATGTAACTTGTCTTGTGTTTCTCTTTGGTCTTTTGGTATTTTTGTCCTTGTTTTGAGCACCCAGTGTCTTAACAATTATATGGTTGTGGGGAAAGGAATTTCTTTTCTGGTCATGTCTGGTGTTCTGTGTGCTTCTTGTTGTGTCTGGTTTGTCTTTTTTTCAGTTGGGGAAATTTTCTTCTATTATCATGATGAAGATCTGATCAATAGTTTTGTCTTGGGATTTTTCTTCTTCCTCTATCCCTAATGATGTGGATATTTGATCTTTTCATCGGTCCCCCACATTACTTGGGTATTCCATTCCTTGTGTTTTTTTTTTTTTTTTTTTTTTTTTTTTTTTTTTGTTTTTTTTTTTTTGGTCTTTTCGAGACAGGGTTTCTTTTTTTTTTTTTTTTTTTTCCTGGAACTCACTCTGTTAGGACCATGGTCTGGCCTTTGAACTCACAAAGCATTCCGCCGCCTCTGCCTCCCAAGTGCTTAGGATTAAAGGCGTGCGCCACCACGCCGGACTCCCATTCTTGTGTTTTTAAAAAATTTTTCTTTTATATTCTTACTTGCGCATTCTGGTGGTCCATGTATCCTGCAGGTCTGATATTCTTTTTCGGCTTTTCCCTTCTGCTTCTGAGTCTTTTTCCCATCCTTTCCTGTTTGATTGGATGAATTCACTTTCCTTTTCATTCATCCTGTGATTTCTTCGTTATTTCCACTTCCTTTTGGAGCCTCTCATTCTCTTCTTGTAGCTAGGCCCTGGGTTGTTGGTTTCACTTCCTTCGTTTTATGTTTTGAACTGTGATTATTTCAGCTGTTTCCACTTACTTCTGGAGTTTGTAATTTTCTCCCTTTAATTCTTCCCAACATTTGTCATCATCTCCCTCTAGGACCCTTCTTGTTTTTTTCAATATCTCCCCATAGTTCTTTCCAACATTTTGTCATTATTACCTTCTTGGTTGTTCTTGGTTTTCTTCTCTTCTTTTGTTTTCTCTAATTTATTATTGTCCATAATTCTACTGAAAATCCATTGTTGGTTTCCTTTCCAGGAGATCTCATATGCATCTTCTGTGGGATTGTTAGTGTTACGTGAGGCTTTTTTTTTTTTTTTTTTTTTTTTTTTTTTTTTAAGGTTTTCAATTGCAGAAGTTTACTGTTTCCTTTTTTTTTTTAACATTTTTTTTTACTTTTAAAAAAAAAAAAAAAAAGGAATGTACTGTCTGCATGGAAAGTTTTGTGCACCTTGTCGTGCAATGCCGCTGGAGAGGTCAGAGGTCAGAAGCGGGCACCGGATTCCTGGAACTGGGGTTCTCTGGGAATTGGAGTTTTCAGCCGGTTCTCGGCCGCCTCATGGGGGTGCTTGGGATCGAACCCGCGTTCCCTCTCTCTGCAGGAGCGGGTCGGCGCTCTTAACCCGCTGGGCCATCTCTCCAGCCCCTTCCGTGTGGCCTATTATGAGCTTTTCCCACATGGTTTTTTTTTTTTTTTTGTGTGTGTGTGTGTGTGTCTTTGGCATGTGGATTTGTTTGTCTATTTGCTTCTTTGGGTTCTGATGCCTTAACATTGGCTACACAGACTATAATCAGTAATACTACACCTGTTAGATCCTCTGCACCACAGCTCCCAGGCTAAGTGGGGGAGGGGGGGTTGCTACCTTACCCTGAGCTGGGCGCATGCTGGTGTTGTGCTGTTGAATGTCTGAGTTCACCCTCTGTGCACACTGGGACCTGAAGTTTGGAAGGTCCCTGGCGATACCAAGCCTCCACGGGCACAGGGGTGCCTGAAGCACCCAGATTGGCAGTACTAATCTCGTTTTCTGCAGGCTGTTGCTGTGCAAGACACAGGTGTAGTCTGCTCACGCCATGAACTCAGTGCACTGAAAGTTTCCTTTTTAAAATACAGTGTTAATTGTGTGTAGCAAAATAAATTTGTTCTCTTACTCTGGCAGGCATTACACTAATTTTCACAATTCTATGAGGAAGACTGACTAATTATCTAAAGTTTGTAAAACTGTCTTTGAATTATAGAGAACTTTGCTTCAGGTTTTTTCTCTACCTGTCCACTGATGTCTAATATTAATTAGATTGTAACCACTAAATTAACATGCAGCAATGGAAAATAATTAAAGATGCACTTATAAGAGCTGGAAATGACATCACCTCATTACATATTTCATGTTTTCCATTCAGCCAGTGACCTGAAATATTCCTCTCAGGGAAGTAGCTACACAGTAGGGGAAGGCTTTTTCTTAAAAACTATAAAGTTTTAATGATTCAGTAAAAATCATCATTAATCTTACTGATGAAATTTATGCACCTTAAATAGTAATCACATTTTTAGTTCCAAAATATTTTCTTAATTTGCTGGTTTTTAACGTTTCCTTCATTTAAAAAAAAATGCAACAAACAGAAGTGTGCTGTTTATGCAAATTGCTTTCTCCATTTCTTCTGGGCGTGGTGGCTGCCCATGCTTCCTTTTTGAGGGATGCTCTGTTGCATTCTAATAGTGCTATTTTTTACAGCTTTCTCCATATTCATAAATTATAATCAGAAACTATATGTCAGGAAGAATTTTAAATCTGATTTTTATGGGAATTCACAGCCAATGAATGATGATTACTGTTGTTTAGAAATTAATTCATTTTCTTATTTTATTTATTATAATTTTCCATTTAATGTGGAAACAATTATGCCAATGAATTTTTTTTAGCTTTCTTAATTTTTTATTTGATCAGTTAGTAAACATAGGCAATAAACATATGGAGTAACCATGTTAAACCAATTAGCAAACATGGAATGAAATTCTTGTACAGCTCAGGGTCCCCAAGTCCAGTTGAAGAAGTTTGCTTATACAAATATACTGATCAAAGAAAGATCTGCTGATAGGAACTCCTTACAGTTTTGAACTGTATCTATCACCCAACAGCGATAGTTTATTCATTAAATATGGCATTTTCCTTTTTGACATGTGTCTCTCTAATATTGACAAAAATAAAGATTTCACATTTTTAGTGCATCAAATTGTAAGGGCTAAGGAATGGGCAGTTAATTGTGAGAACACAGCAAAAATGTCAATGGATTTTTACCTACAAGTTTAAACAAGCTAACAAATCTCATGCATTTCATCATATAGCTATTGTATAATATTTAAAGAAAAGGTAGGCTTGAGTTTAGAACATACTATATATCAGACTGGAGGGAGCATTCTTCAACATAATTAAAGCTATGTACAACAAACCCATAGCCAGCATCATTCTAAATGGAGAAAAATTAGAAGCATTCCCCTTAAAGTCAGGAACTCAGCAAGGCTGCGCACTATCTCTACTCCTATTCAATATAGGGCTTGAAACTATTTCTAGAGCAATAAGACAAGAGAGGGAAATTAAGGGAGTATTAATTGGAAAAGAGGTCAAACTATCCTTTTTGCTAATGACATGACAGTATACTTAAGGGATGCCAAAAATTCCACTAGAAAACTCCTAGAAATCGCTAACAGTGTCAGTAAAGTGGCAGGTTACAAAATTAATCTTCAAAACTCAGTAGCATCTCTATATGCCAAGAACAAGCAATTGGAAGAGTATATGAAGACCTTCCCATTCACAATAGCCTCAAAAAATACCTTGGAACAAACCTGACCAAAGATATTAAAATCTCTACAATGAAAATTTTAAAACCTCAAAGAAGGAGATTGAGGAAGACACCAGAAGATGGAAGGACCTTCCAAGCTCATAGATTAGAAGACTTAATATAGTAAAAATAACTATCCTACCCAAAGTAATAGATATAGATTCAAGGGAATCCCTATCAAAATCCTCATGACATTCTTCACGGACCTAGAAAAAAAAATCCTAAAATTCATATGGGAAAACAAAAGTTTCAGATAGCCAAACCAATGTAAGCAAAAAGAGTAATGGAAGTGAGATTACTATACCAGATTTCATACTATATTATAGGGCTACAGTCATAAAAACAGCGGTGTACTGGTACAAAACAGACCTGTAAGTCAATGGAACAAAATTGAAGACCTAAACTTGAGTAAAAGAAAACAAATGATGGGGGCTGGAGAGATGGCCTAGCGGTTAAGAGCGAGGACCGCTCTTACAGAGAACCTGGGTTCGATCCCCAGCACCCACATGGCAGCTGAGAACGTCTGAAATTCCAATTCCAGGAGAACTTCAGTTCCAAGGGAATGCGACACCCTCTTCTGACCTCCGCGGCATTGCACCACACGGGTGCACAAACGTGCATGCAGACAGTACATTCATACACATACAGAAATAAATAAAAAATAAAAAAAAATAAAACAAATGATAATAAATGTTGGAGAGGCTGTGGGGAAAGGGGAATGTTCATTCACTGCTGGTGGAAATGCAAACTTGTGCAACCCCATGGAAAGCAGTGTGGAGAACACTTAAAAGACTAAAAATGAACCTACCACCTAACCCAGTCATACCACTCCTGGGTGTATACTCAATGGATTTTTTTGTATTGCAGACATATGTGCACAAAAATGTTCATTGCTACTCTTTTCACAATAGCAAAGAGCTGGGAAGCAGGCATAGTGTCCCTCAACTGATGAGTGGATAATGAAAATGTGGTACATTTACACAATGATGTTCTGTGTAGCAGTGAAGAAAGACAATATCATCAAATGGAATTAGAACCTATTATGGTAATTGAAATAACACAGTCTCAGAAAAACAAATGATGTATGGTGTTTCTTATTTGTAGATCCTAGCACCAAATCCTTATAAGTAAGTAAAGGTAGATAATTTGTTAGTAAAATTAATACCACATTGACAGATATTATTATAGATATAGCTCAAAGTTTATGCCTCTTTTTATCAATCCTATGCTTTATGAGAAAGAATAAATCTCTTTTATATAAGTACATCAAAACATACATTAACATACTATGTAAAATACATTAACATACTATGTAAAATAGGAAGCTAAAGTTAAATGTCTTTTTACTTGCATGCGAGTTTACTATTAAATTGTGTATCCTTGAATGTGTTTTGGAATTAAACTACAGTTTATTTTCAGATTCTTTAAACCTGGTTTATGTGTGGAGTGCATAGATGTGTATTTTGGAGTAATATAAAATTAAAAAGAAAAAGAGTACATCAACATGCTATGTAAAATAGCAAGGTAAATTTAAATGTCTTTTTACCTGCATGCAAACTTACTGTTAAACTGTGAATCCCTAAATGTGTTTTGGAATTATCTATAGCTTATTTTCAGACTTTGTAAACCTGGTGTATGTGTGGAGTATATAGATGTATATTTTGGAGTAATATAAAATTAAACAGAACACAATGATGGCAAAATACTCTTTCAAAGATCGGAACAAAACAGTAAACTTCTGCATTGGAAGAGTTAAAAAAATTGAGAAAAAAATCACAAGACAGGACTTAATATGTACGGCAGAATACATGAGTTCTGGCAGGGAGGGGCGAGAGATGGGGGGAAGGAATCTAAATTTGATTAAGAAATGTATGAAATTTACAAACACTCAACAAAAAAATTAAGTGAAAAAAAGAAAAACTCATAACCACAAATTGCCATTTTGTTAAAGATTAAAAAATTGTTTATAATTGATGTATTAGATATCAAAATTCTCTCACCCATAACAATAATAAAATATTTCTAGCAGAGGCATTTGTAAAACAGAATTTGATGGAAATTACTCTTTTGTTAAAAATAATTGATAACTAATAGTTTACATGAACAAATTTTCATAACTCCACCTAGACCTACTTGTTCTTGGTCTTTTCTTTTTAATTTATTTTTGTATGTGTATGAGTGTACTGTCTGCATGCATGTTTGTGCACCCGTGTCGTGCAATGCCGCGGAGGTCAGAAGAGGGTGTAGGATTCCCCTGGAACTGGAGTTCTCCTGGAATTGGAGTTACAGATGGTTCTCAGCTGCCATGTGGATGCTGGGGATCAAACCCGGGTCCTCTGCAAGAGCAGTCGGTGCTCTTAACCGCTAGGCTATCTCTCTAGCCCAACATGTAATCTTCTTGGTTTCAAGTCTTATACAGGAGATTACTTCAAAAGTTTGCTTTGAGGAAGGCTGTAGACTGAGCATTTGTTTGCAGTCTCTGAATTCTAGCAGGAAACATTGGGAAGAATATTAGCTTTGGCATTTGATTGTCTTCCACGGTACCTTTAAGAATTTTTCTTTGCTCCTGAAGTTTTTGTTTTCATATCAAACAAGTAATGCATTTAGAAAGAGGTATTTCTTTTTTTTTTTAATTGATGCTTTGTGCATTTCATACATCATTTTCCAATTCAGTTCAGGCATATTTCCCTTTCCCTTCCCCCCTACCCCCACCCCATCCCAGATCATGCATTTTGCCATAACTGTCCTGCATCTTTCTCTCAGTTTTTTTTTTTTCATTTTTTAGCTATAAGTGATGATCTATGAGTACAAGCATCCTTCATATGAAACCAATTTGCAGGCTGTTGTGCCCAAACCCCCACAGCCCCATCATCCAGCGGGGGGTGAGGGGTTGTATGTTCAATCAAGTTGATCAAATAAGTGTCCAGACTACATTGCTGTAGTTTCACCATTCACCCCAATCGTAGCCCTTACATTCTACCACGCCCCCTCTTCCGCAGATTGTTCCCTAGGCTTAGAAAAGGGGCACAGGTGGATGAGAAGCAAAACAGTCCACTCTCTCTGGAGCTGTTGTCTTGGACTCTGGTCAATTCTGGCTGTTTCCTTTCATGGGCTGACAGTTTGTCCAGGAATAACCTTTCGATCCTACTAATGAAGTACAAGCAGATATATATATGTATTTAAACAGCACTAATAGTTATGGTTGGTTACTTTGGTATAGACACATATGTTTGGATGATATGTTAATCCATGAATTACATTTTTTCCTGTTAAATATGACAGGGTCTTACTGTGGCTTATAACATCTCCTAACCTGTAGAGGATGTAAGCTTGTGGCATCAGCCATGGGTTATTCCTCCAAGGAGAGAGCCAATAGCCAATTAGATTTGGGATATACAGGCATATGGCTGCCTCTGCTGCCCAGTATTTCCAGGCAGGTGAGGTGTAGCTGGTGCTGACGGTGGAGTCTTGCTTGACTCAGGGAGACCCGTATTTGCTTTATTGGTTGAGTGGCCTTTGGTAAAAAAGAGGTATTTCTTAGACTTTGTCTAGCACTTTTATTATCCTCATTCAGAGAATCATCCAGGATGTGTAGTCTGCCATATTTTGGGATAGAGCGATTAAAAACAAAAAACAAAAAACAAAAAACTACAGTGTCATATTTTTTGGAACAAAGATTATTTTCCCAAAACATAGTTTCTTTATGAAGAAAGAAACATAAAAGAATGTGAACTCTGAGAGAAGAGAGGGTAGTTATTGTTTGATGGTTATTAATCATGAATTTGTATAAGGAATCCTAATTTTGTATTTGAAGTTTAAACAGATAGTGCAATTAGAAAAAGTGTTTATGATAGGTAAGCTTTTATAATGGTGAAAATGTTGCTAAGCAGTGTAATAAGAATTTTTAAAAAATCAAAAATAAAGACTATAGTTCTTGTCCCTAGCTAGAAAAAAAGTAAAATGGATTCTGGAAGATTTATTTCCTGGAAGCTTTTTTGTCGGGTCAGCTTGGCTAGGCTACCGTTTCAGTTATTCAGCCAAACACTGATCTAGTTGTTGCTGAGAAGGGATTTTGGAGATGCAATTAAAGCTTCTAATCAGGTAACTTTAAGTAAAGAAGATGGATGGGGGTGGCTGCCACCGTTGGAAGAGCCTAACAACATCCTTGAACAGGAGAGGAAGAGATGTGAGCAGAGAGGCAGGGACAGGAACGAGGGGAGAGGAGAGCATGGGGCATGAAGTTCTGTCTGTCTGTCTGGCTGGCTGGCTGCACCAGTGTGCTCTGATCTTTTCTTCTCTAAGACATATGCACAGCTGTCTTAGCAAGCCCTAAATATGTAAACCAGTACTTTGCAGTAAGTCACTCTCTCCTTTTGCTGTATACTAACCACTGTGTGTAATAACTTGCTAGTTGTGCTTCCCTGATTAAACAGTGACCCACCTACTAAAGCAATCATTTTCACATTATTTTTTACTATGACTCTTTTGCTGAGGACACTGCATACCTGAGTTGCTTCACAAGCAAGGAGAAAACAAGGTGGTACTGACCTTGAAGCTACATTCCTGCTGGCTAGCCTTAAGGCTTGCTTTGCAAGAGGGAGACTATACCTGGCACTATTATCATCGTCAAGAACCTGTGGCTAGACAAGGTACAGACCACAGAGGAGAATCTATAATTACCATTCTGCTAAATAGACATAATATTAAAGTGACTCATAATAATCATTTTACTCAGAGTTTGGTGTGTCTATCAACTCCCACCCTCAAAATTTCTTCTTGCAGCAGATAGTTTTTAACAAAGAGATGCACAAATGGTCAAAGTGTACAGAATAAGGGTGCTCAGCCCAAAATGGGACACCTGTATCACACACAGTCCTTCCCAGGCTCAATACGGAAAGAGGGATAGAAAGATCCTAAGATCAAGAGACGGTAGATACACAGAAGCTGTGTTGTTTGGACACCCTAAGGTAGTTATAGTTATGACAATGTACACAAGACCCAAGCCAGACAGGGGCCCAGCATGGATGGGAGACATGTGCAGGAAGCCCCAGCACCAGCTGAGCATCTGTTGGTATTTGATGGAAGCTGGGAGAGGAAGAGTCAATTTTCCATACTGATATGACACCTGGTATGTTGACGAAGCTATAAATAGTACGCACACTCCAAAATGCTTGGAAAACACAGGAAAAAGACAATAATAGACATGAAGTTGGGAGAGCAGTAAGGTAGAAGGAGAGAGGGTCAGGGGCTGAATATGATCAAAATATTGTGTATAAGATTCTCAAATCAAGCTGGGTGTGGTGGCGCACACCTTTAATCCCAGCACTCAGGAAGCCAGGCAAGCAGATTCCTGTGAGTTCAAGGCCAGCCCGGTCTACATAGTGAGCTCCAGGCAAGCTGGGAGTAAAGGGGGACCCTGCCACAAAAAGACTCCCCCAAATTCTCAAATCAATAAAAATGTAAAATATTACTGTTTATAATAATTCAGTTCTCCAGAGGTATTTTCTAGGTTCTAATGACCTGATAAATTTTGCTTGCCAAGATCTAGAGGGTTGGCAATGTTGCCAGTTGATAATAGCATTGTAGTGTTTGAGAAGGACCATGCCTTCCATTTAAAAGAAAACTGATTAAAATATACAGAAAATGTATTGATATATATATAAGATTTATTTATTCTTTATTCATTTATTTGTATGTGTGTGTGCCTGCATCAATTAACAAGCATCACATAATGCAAGTGCCCTTGAAGGCTGGAGAAAGGTGTCAGATCCCCTGGTACCAGAGCTACAGACAGTTGTGAGCCACATAATATAGTTACAGGGAATCAAATCTAGGTCATTTATAAGAACAATATTTGCTCTTATCTCTTGGCCATCTATCTAGCCCCATTATATCAATTTCTGGAATGGGAGAATGTTCATATATGTTTTTATTTCCTTTCAACATTTTAACAATAATATGAACACCTAATATTTCTTAAAGTTCTTCATGAAGCACTCTACCCCTTAGAACCAAGACTGGACCCTCCTTCCTTTTCTTCCTCACTGGAGGATATTTTTTTCTAAATCTCCTTTTCTTTCTCTGGTCTCTGTTGATGAAACAGTCCACCACTTAGTCTCTACCCTTCTTCTTGCATTTGGCTTGTTCATTTAGTAATATCATCCAGGTACATGAATTTAAAAAATCACTTCCATGTTGATGACTCTGGAATATAAATCTTGCCAGTGATTTTTCCTCTAAGTATAGACTCACATCTCCAATTTTGTCCCATTAATATCTCCTCTTACCTGTCAAATGGGCATTTCAATGTATTCTCAAGTAAAGTTCTCTACAATAAACTTGCTCATTTCTGAAGTATTTATTCCCACAGTTATTGCTACAACCTTCATTCTAGGGGGCTTAATAAAAGGAAATTTATTCTTTTTTAATTTTTTAAATTAATTATTATTATTATTATTATTATTTTTTTTTTGGTCTTTTCGAGAAGGGTCTCCGTGTAGCCCCAGCTGTCCTGGAACTCACTATGTAGACTAGGCTGGCCTTGAACTCACAAAGATCCGCCTGCCTCTGTCTCCCAAGTGCTAGGATTAAAGGTGTGCGCCACCACACCTGGCTTATTTATTATTTATTATTTTTTATGTGTGAGTGGACTATCTGCATGTAGGTTGGTGCACTCATGTCATGCAATGCCATGGAGGTCAGAAGAGGGTGTCAGATTCCCCTGGAACTGGAGTTAAAGACGGTTCTTCTCCACCATGTGGGTTCTGGGAATCAAATCTGGGTCCTCTGCAAGATCAGTCAGTGCTCTTAACCACTGAGCCATCTCTCCAGCCCCAAAAGAAATTCATTCTTGATTGCTTATTCTCACTTCCCACATCCACCCAATCACCCAAAAATCCTTTAGTATGTATTTTTAAAATAAATGTATTCTCAAAATCATCTCTCATTGTCTTCACTGTTTTCATCTGAATCCAAACTCATGAGTGCCCTTGTTGTGAGCTAGAGCAGTAGCCTTACATCCATCCTCACTCTTTCTGCCTTTGCATCCTTATATTCCAATATGTTCCTTGACTTAGAGTAAGGCTTGTATTAGTCAGGGTTCTCTAAAGAAACAGAAGTAACAGGACAAATATATGTAGCTATATACAATTTATTGATTGCTCACGTGACAGAGTTCAAGGAGTCCAACAGTAGCTGCACCACACTGGAAAGGCCAAGAGAATCCAGGGAACTGCTCAGTCCGCAAGGCTGAATGTCTCAGTAGTCCCAATCTAGTGCTGAAGGCCCGAATGGATTCCAGGAGATCTGCTGGTCTCAGTACACGCTGGGATCCGAAAGGTTGATCACAGCAGCAAGACAAACTCACCAGATGTGAGAGGCAAGCCGCAGGAGAAAAGAAGGGACCAGCTCCTTCTGCCGTGGCCTTAAGTACTGCCTGCCTGCCGGCAGAAGGTAATGCCCACATTTGGGGTGGGTCATCCGGCTTGAGGCGGTCCAATCAGAAGACCCTTTTTCTCTTATTTGTCCCTTAGTCCAATCAAGTTGACATCCAGGATTAACCATCACAGCACTTAAACAGTCACATAATCTCATTCTTCGGAGTGGTGTTCATAGCCCACTTTCAGTGTGGTTCAAGCATTCATTTGCTCAACTTGTTCATACATGATTTTTTTCATTTTGGGATTCCAAGAATGGAAATGAGCCCTTTGTCTTTATTTCTTATCTGTATGTGACCACCTCATTTTCTCCTTTATTTTGATCTTTCCCTCAGTCTTAATTTGGATGTGAACTTTTCTCGTTTTCTTTTTTTCCTCCTAAAACTTTGAAAAATGGATTTTGAAACTCATCTTGTTTCTACAGATGAGTCACTTGAACACTTGCAAGTGATGAAAGTATTGTCCTGTGAGATTACTTTACCTTTATTTAGGTGAGGAGGAAGCAGTATTTTATTCCTGTTTTCTTTGGTTTTTGAGATAGGAACTCACTTTGAAGTTCTCAGTGGCCTCAAATTCATAACAATCCTCTTGCCTCAGCCCTTGATTGCTGAAATTAGAGACATGTTTTATATGTTTGACCATAGTGTGTTTTATATGAACTGCTACCAGCTGAAGACTTAATCAGCTTGGTTTTTGTTTCCATAATTTTATGCTATGTTATGGAGTTAAGAAAATCCATTTCTGATTTATCTCATATAGAACACTAGTTTCTCACTTGCTTGTGGTATTTAAATAATTATGTTTATAAACAACATGTGTATACAGGTACACACATATGTGTTCAAAGAAGCATTAGTTTTTGTGAATTTAAGCAAATTTTTGTAAATATTTTAGCACAATTTATTTTGCTTGAAGGTAAATTACAAAATTTGAGAGATGAGTTCATTAGGTTAGTGCTATTAATTTTTAAAATGAAAAAATAGTGTTTTTTTAATTTAAAAAGTCTAAGAAATCAACACAGAAAACTACTACTAAATGGGAAAGGTAACAGAAAAGAAGACTTCAAAAATATAATTTTAGATAAAGACAAGGGCTAATAAAAATTTTGGATAAAGACAAGAGGATAATGCAAATCTCAAGGGACCTTCTCACATTTAGGACCCTAAAATGGGGAAATCTCATTGCTAGGAGATAAAAGACAGATGCCTGGGAAGAGCAGAAAAGGCATTGTGCTGGAGTCCTGCTCATACTTTACTTGTAGTCAGCTCCTTCTCCAGGTTTTCTTCCTGCCACTCTGAGTTAGCCTACAGAACACAAATGAGGACAAACAGTGGTGTCCTTGCTGTCATCCCCAAAGGTGAATGGAATGCCATTCCCAGTACTGTAACTGCTAATTTCTGTAGCTGAGAGCTGGGATTCCAGGGCATTGTCATTCAAAGGTAAGATTACAGATTACCCAGGATTGCTGCAAGTGATGGAACCAGGTAGTCTCTTCCAGTTTGGGATTCTGTCAAACCATAATTCTTATAAAATTGGCCAGAGGAATTCTAGTCTCTAAATTCTAGATAAAGTAATAATTAATTTTAGTAAGTAGGTATAGAGAAATGTGATGCATTATTGCTGACTCTACACAAATGGAAGTAGTTTAATTAGGTAGCAGTAGCTGTACTCATGTTTTGAATTTTAATGAGAATCACAATTGGAAGCTTTTGGGCTTTAGCCAAACCTAGTAAAAGCAAGCTTGAAGAGTAATTTTTAGAGATGAATGAAGGAAAATTTAGTAACAAAGTAAAATAAATTGAAATGGAAGACGTGAATACTACCATACTATATCTTGTTTCTGCATTTCTGCTTCTTTCTTTGAGTCAATGACACAGTTTTCTCAATGGTTTTGTAGACTCTGCATGTGCGAAATGATCTAAGAACCATGCCTGGACCTGGATTCCTTGATCCTCTTACCAGACAGCATGGCAGTGTAGACAGGTCAAGCTATACTCCTGTATAATCAATATTCTTCCACCACATCAACTGTTCAATATAACATGTTTTCTTTTTTAAACAACTGCAGTGCTGTTTTGGGTGACTCTGTATTAGTTACTTTTTGTTGCTGTGATAAAACACCACTCCCAAAGGCAATTTATGAAAGAAAGAGTTTATTTTGGCTTAGGGATCAGACCCACAATGGCAGAGAAAGCATGACAGCAAAGGGCTGGAAGCCAAGAGATCACATTTCTACCAACAGGCAAGCAGAGAGAGTGGAATGGAAGTGGGGTGAGGCTGTGGGCTGTCAAAGCCCACCCACAGTGACACACTTCCTCCAGCAAGGCCAACCTTCCCAAGCAATGCCACCAACCGGGGGAAGTATTCAATGAGCCAAGCCCAGGAGGGACATTTCTCATTCAAACCACCACACTTTACAAGCAAACCATCCTCTACACTCACTGATACTGTACACCTTTTAGTTCCACTATTTTATGCAAGGTGAAGTGGTTACAGCTAGTTAAAACAGTTAGCTGCAAGATGGCCTAAGGCAGAGGGATTGGGGACTCTAGGCCAATGTGACTTGAGAGGAATTTCAAGCCAGCATGAAGTACAAAGCAACACCTGTCCCAAACAGTTAAAGAAAACAGATGATACAAATAAAGAGATTTAGACTTGTATTTCCTGATGCTTCACTGCCCACATCAAACCCACAGGATGAGGGAAAGTAAACTCTTTCTGTGTTCCCAGGAGTAGAGATGAGAACTGGACATGAGGAAACAATTTAGTGTTCAAAATAGACTTCTACCAGATAGTGCTAGCAATCTCCCATAAAAGAAGTGACTGCTGGCCACACTGGCCATTCAAATTGTTTTGTTTGAGAAAGACACAACCCCAAGGGCCTCCATTCATTTCTGTCAATCTCCATGTAAGATATATAGAGCTCTTACTTCTCAAAGAGGATATAATGCAAACTATTAAGTTTCTGAATATAAAATCAGAACAATTCAGAGAAAAATTACTGCAAATCACCAAAAGCTGTCTACTATTTTGGATATATAAAAATAAGCAGATAATTTTAATTTAGATATATGATTAAAATTGATAAGTATACCTTTGTTCTAATAAATAATGTTTTAAAATTACAAGCAAGATCATGCTGAAATGTCAAATAAGGCTCAAACTCCTCATGCTTAATAAATAAAGGTTTATTTCTAAGATATATACCTGGAGGAAAATAGAGATTTGTAGTTTAGGGTGAAACAAATTAATAGCATGTTTGTAAAAGGCAAGAGTAAATACTTAATTTTTTCCCTTCCAAGTTCTATTTTCTAATCATCAATTGGTTTTTGTTTTTTTGGGGGGGATAATTTGCAAACCCAGCATCTCGATATGAAATCTCAGGCATCCTGCATTTTAACATTTACATGTTACTCACATGTACTGTCAACACATTTTAAGACATTGTTTGCCAATTAGCCTTTGTATTCATGTTTTCTTTCCCTATAACAAACTGTTTTTGAACACTAATCCCTATGACATGAATAGAAGTAGTTATTGTCCAGGAAAATGGATATGATACAATTATTGACTTTTGTTCCAGTGAACATAGAGATTTATTGACCTGGAGAATACAGTCAATATTTGCCCTGAGAGATAATAAATCCAGATGTTCAACAAAATATAAAGTCAATATTTGTATTAATACTTATGTTTTGAATACCTGTCCAAAATCTCTGGACATTTCACTGTGGTTGAATTTCTTGATCCTGGAAAAGTGCTTAATTCTAAGTAGACCTTGAAACAGAGTTTGAAGTTAAGACAAAAATAAATATCAGTGAAAATTTCAGAAGATAGACATAAGTTTTTAACACGCCTTTTTCTCTTTTGTAAGAATGATGTTTTTTTATAAAATAGTGTAAAATTTTTAATAAAATGTGAGTCATTAAAATATGTAATTTATTTAGTAAGCACCATTGCATTAAAGTACATTTAACAACCTATACTTCCATTATAACAGAGCTAGAACTCCAAAATGCACAAATAATATACAGTTTCTCACAGATTCTACCTTCTACTATCTGACATATTTTAAAGGAAACGTGTAGGATGTTTATCTTAAAATATGTCTGTGGCTTTTTAAATAGTACTCATAATGTTACTAAATTGTTTGCCACCTTAGGCATAGTCATTTTATATTAGTACAGCCACTTGATTGATTAGAAAGCTTCCTCCATTAAGACAAACCAGTTATATACAGACTGCATAATATTGATTTCAGAGACCAACTTTCTAGTATGAGCTTGCAAACATCATAACAATACTAAACATCTTCAGCCCAACACCTCTCCCTGTCAACTTCCTGTCCCTGCTTATCTACCTTCTAAGTCATCAGAGTTAATCAATGCACAGTCCATTGACTTTTCTGTGTCCTTAACCCACTTTTGTGCACAGTGGATGTCTCAGTCAGTGCGCCTAACTTATCTTCCTCTAACATTGAAATTTTAATAGAAAAAAAGAAAGGAAAAAGAGATGGAAACTAGCTTTAGAAACTACCAAGGAAACTCAAAATAATGGGTGAAAGCTCATTAACAATATATTAATGTGAGCAAATGTATATTTACAACGTTTTTTTTTTTTTTTTTTGGTGTTTTTGAGACAGGGTCTCCCTTTTAGTCCCAGCTGGCCTGGAGCTAGCTCTGTAGACCAGGATGGCCTTGAACTCACAGAGATCCATCTGCCTCTGCCTCCGGAATGCTGGGATTAAAGGCATGTGCCACCACACCCGGCTATTTACATTTTTAACAAATGTTTTGTCTCCATAGTCCACAAAGAATGAAGCAGCTGTCCTCTTCTGCAGCTGCCATGGAGATATACTCTGTTAAGCCTGTCTATAGAGGAGGATGTGATACACCCAAGTGCAATCCCAGTTGACTGTTGGACAACACTTTTGACAGCAACTAAGCTTTCTCTTCCTACTTGCCATTGCATCTGTTCTTGTTATCCTGTAGGTAAAAGCTTTTTTTTTTTCACATAAATTTATTTATTTATTTATTTATTTATTTTTAACAAATCTAGACCCGTGTTCCCGCTCATTCCCCCACCCCGCCAGAGCTCATGCATTCTGCCAGACATGCTTTCCATCTCTTAGTCATTCTCAATATTTTCCATGGGGAAGCTGACTGTTTTGAGCAGAAATTTACTGTTTCAGTCAGTTCTTTGATGCAGTCTTTTCTGTTGTTGTTGTTGTTTCCAAAATGCGTTATGCCCAACTGCTTTGGACAAAAGCTCAGGGGGCCCTATACAAGAAATACTTACAATTGGGTAATTGGCACTAGCATCCACAGATGAGGGATACCATTCGTCGTTTGTTTTTCTGTGACTGTGTTACTTCACTCAGCATGATGTCCTCTAGCTCCAGCCATTTTCCTGCAAAGCTCGTGATGTCGTCTTTCTTTACTGCTGCATAGAACTCCATTGTGTAGATGTACCACATTTTCTCTATCCACTCGTCAGTTGAGGGGCATTTAGGTTGGTTCCAGCTCCTTGCTATTGTGAAGAGAGCTGCAATAAACATGGCCGTGCATGTATCTCTGTGGTGGCGTAAGTCTTGAGGGTACATGCCTAGGAGTGGTATGGCTGGGTCGGGTGGCAAGTTCATTCCAAGTCTTCCAAGGGTTCTCCACACTGCTTTCCATAGTGGCTGTACGAGTTTACATTCCCACCAGCAGTGGATGAGTGTTCCCCTTTCCCCACAACCCCTCCAGCACTTGGTATCATTTGTTTTCTTGATCCTAGTCAGTCTTAAAAGACAGCATCTTCAGCAAGTGGTGTTGGCAAAACTGGATCACCACTTGTAGAAGAATGAAATTAAACCCCTACCTCTCACCCTGTACAAAAGTCAACTCCACATGGATTAAAGACCTCAACGTGAAACCCCAAACTCTGAAGATGATAAAAGAAAAAGTTGGCAGCAGGCTACAAGACATAGGCGTAGGAAAAGACTTCCTAAATCAGACAGCAGCTGCACAAGAATTAAGGTCGACAATTGACAAATGGGACCTCATCAAACTCAAAAGCGTCTGTACATCAAAAGAAACAATCAAGGAAGTGACGAGAAATCCCACAGAGTGGGAGGAAACCTTCACCGCAGATACATCTGACAAAGCATTGATTTCCAGAATATATAAACTACTCAAAAAACAAAGAAAGAAGAAAACAAATGACCCGCTCAATAGATGGAGCAAAGAACTGAACAGAGACTTCACAAGCAAGGAATTAGAGATGTCTGAGAAACACCTCAAGAACTGCTCAACATCACTAATCATTAAGGAAATGCAAATGAAAACCACTTTAAGATATCATCTTACTCCAATAAGACTGGTAAAAGCTTTTAAAAGCACAGATGGAGTGATAGTGCACATGTGTAATCTCACCATTTGGAAGTTGGAAGTAGAAGGATGAGAAGTTCAAGGAGAGCCTCAGCTACATAGTGAGTTTAAGGCTAACGACCTATAATGAAATCCTGACACAAAAACAAAAACATGGGGGCTGGAGAGATGGCTCAGTGTTTAAGAGCACTGACCGCTCCTGCAGAGGACCCAGGTTCGATTCCCAGCATCCACATGGTGGCTAAGAACCGTCTTTAACTCCAGTTCCAGGGGAATCCAAGGCCCTCTTCTGACCTCTGCGATATTGGACAACATGGGTGCACCAACCTACATGCAGACAGTACTCTCATACACATAAAAAATAAATAAAAATAAATAAAAAAATATTAAAGTAAAGAAAATAAAAAAATCTTATTTAAGTTGTATTGAACAAAACTATTATCTGAAAGAATAACTTAGGGGGCGTGGTAGAATGTAAGGGCTGCGATTGGGGTGAACGGTGAAACTACACCAATATAGTCTGGACACTCATTTGATCAACTTGATTGAACATACAAGCCCCCCCTGCTGGATAGTGGGACCCGTGGGCTGTGTGGGTTTGAGCACAACTGCTTGCAAACTGGTTTTACATGAAGGATGCTTGTACTCATAAATTATCACTAATTGTTAAAAAAAAAAACTGAGTGAAAGATTCAGGACAGTTATGGCAGAATGCATGATCTGGGATGGGGTGCGGTGGGGTGGGGGGAAGGGAAAGGGAAATATGCCTGAACTGAATTGGAAAATGATGTATGAAATATACAAACCATCAATAAAAAATGAAAAAAAAAAGAATAACTTTTACTCTCAAACTGGACAGATTCTGATGACCCATTAATTTATTAAAAATAGGAAACTTGTGAGAACCACAATAGAAAAGTCATCTCTCTTTCTATACAAATATACACAGACGTGTGTGTGTGTGTGTGTGTGTGTGTGTGTGTGTGTATCTGGTTACCTAATCTAACTGACTAATTTTTATTTATACTATTTGGCAGTCTACAGAATATTAACTATTATTTAATGATATAGATGCACATGCACATTCCTAGATATTATTCACTCCTTTATACGATCATGTCAAACATAAAATATACTTACTGCCTTTCATGTGTCATTGTGTGCTATCTGGGCTTATAGAGTTAATAGATAGATCTGTCCTCATGAAGCCTTTATATAAGAAAAGACATAAATAAAACATCTAGGTACATAAATATATATTGACAAAATGCAGTGAAATTTAGTCACAAAATACAGAGGACATTGAAATATATAAATTGGGAAATAATCCAGGTCTTATCAGAAAGTGCTATATTAAAGTTGACATCTGAAAGACTATTATAGCATAAGTAGTCAAAAAATGTGAGTGAGGAGTGTATTTGTTAAAAGTATGCATTATTTAACACCTGGAAGCAGACAAGGCTCAGCTAATTAGAGGCATTGAAAGAAGGCCTTGTGGTTGCAGCTGAGTGAATATGATGAGCTGAGAATCTGACAGGGATGAAATTGTCCATCCACAGTGTCTTCATATTGACTGTCAAATGACAGGATCTACAATCATTTAGGAGACATGCCTCTGGGCATGCCTATGAGTGATTATCTAGATTCCATTAATTGAGGTGGGAACATGCAGCTTTAACTATAGGTGGCACCTTTCTATGGACTGTCATTCTAGATTGAATGAAAAAGAGAAAGTGAGCTGAGAATTATTATTCATTGATCTTGACTTCCTGAAGATCCAGCCCCTCAGTCCCCTGCTGCCAGGTCTTGGCTGTCACAGTAGACTGTACCCTCAAACTGTGAGCTAAAATAAAACTTTCCTTCATTAACTTGTGTTTGTCAAGCATTTTTCTCCCAACAAGAAGTAAAGTAACATATGTAGCCATGTCACATTTTTTGCTCTCTGTCCTGAAAGGCAAACGAGGAACCTCATATGGAATATAGTATGACCAAGTTTGCTTGATGGATAAACTTACTCTGCAGAGAATGGATGAAAGGGAAGCAAGAGTGGTTGTGGAGACTTAAGGCAGCTGGTGAGTTCCTGATTCTTGCTAAGTATGGCAATGAATAGGATTAAGGTGTTGAAGCAGAGAAGGAGGAAAAGTTGATGTGTTGGAGAAATATTTAGGAAACAAAAGTGAAGCGACTTGTGTTATAGGAATAGAAGGAGAAGGAGGAAGATATGACAAAGGAAGTTTCCCTAGTTCGGGGCCTGAAGAACTGGCAAACTAATTTATCAGAGGAAAGATGGAGTACAGTTTTGGACCTGTGTGGTCTGGGACTTCTTTGTAACATCCATAGATATTGGTGGTTAGATGGCTTGATGCTTGGCATACATTTTAGGAGGGGTAAATGTGTGTGGATCAAAACAACCAGAAAGGAAAAACTAAGTAGGTCAAGGAGAGATCAAGTCAAATCCCAAGACATTCAAAAATGTAAAGTCTCAGTTGAAGAAGGTGTGCGGGTCTGAGAAACGGGCATGGAAGGAACCACTGAGGACCAGTTATTTGATTTGATCTGACTATATGAGGGTCAATGATAGAGTTAGTAGTTCCTTTTGATAGCACATTGGTAGAGAATACACTGAAATGAGTTGGAAGATTAACTAGAATGTGAAAAGTAGAAACAATGAGTATTCATAGATTTTTTTTTAGGTAGTGTCTCAGAGCCCAGGCTAGACCAAAAGTTTTATACTCCAGGATGGCCCTCATTTCATCTCCTGATCCTTTCAAGTTTTTGGATGACAGACATGCTTGTCCACACAGCGTTATGTATTAGTTTTGAGAAAAAGTCAGGAGTGAACCTTTTGTAGAAAAAAGAGCATGTGCATATTGTAGATGCTCGCTAACTTCATATCAACTAAGCAAATGATTAATGTAAAACTAGAGAAAAAGACCTAGAATTGATTTCTTGCCACTTAGGCTTCTCCTTAATCCTTTTCACTCAGATGTAGAGAGGGGTAATACTATTGACATTTTTCAGGTGAGAAAACGAAGAGTCATCAAGATGACCCTATTTTTACATAGGTAGGAAGTGGTAGAACAGGACTATGCACTAAATTTATCTTTAGCGCCTGCTCTTTCCTAGAAAAGGGAAACTAATTTGACTACAAATTCCTATCTCCCATAGCTGAGAACATCTTATGAATATATTCCTTGAACTGAATTTTCTCTAATCAAATGAAATTCAGAGGGAGATACACTTTGGATTAGATTTTTTTTAATTTTATTTATTTTTTATGTGTATGAATGTGTACTGTCTGCATGTAGGTTTGTGCACCCGTGTTGTGCAATGCCGTGGAGGTCAGAAGAGGGTGTTGGATTCCCCTGGAACTGGAGTTACAGACGGTTCTCAGCCGCCATGTGGGTGCTGGGGATCGAACCCAGGTCCTCTGCAAGAGCAGTCAGTGCTCTTAATCGCTAGGCCATCTCTCCAGCCCTGGATTAGATTTTTTTTACCCATAGATTAAGAAGGTTCATCTGGAAAGTTGTCCTTATTTTATGTTTATGTATTTCCTTATTTATTATTTGTGATTGGATCACACTGTACAGCATAAGTGGGGCTCAAACCCAGGATCCTTGTGCTTCAGTTTCCCAAGATCTGGGGTTATACCCTCGTGACACCAGCATATCTGGTGAGAATCTTTATAAAAATGTTGAATGCCTTAACTGTGAAAATATCTGAGAGACCAAGGGTCAAGATTTTTAAACAGAGATTCTGGTTATTCTTCTGTATTACTCAAGTAGACAAGAACTGCAATAGATTGTTACTGGGTTATTAATTAATTAAAGCCACATATTATAATTATAAACAAGTTTATTCTGAGGACATAGTATTTAGCTTTTAATAAGTACATAGCAGGGAAAATAATACAGTATGCATGAGCTGGTGAGCGCATCAGGCAGTGATACTAAGAATCAGTATACCACCAAAGGTTTCATACATTTCGAAGCTTCCTGTGCAAGTTATCTCAATACTTTTTTTTTCTAATCCTATACCTGCCTGTTGAAAGAGGCATTTATCAGACTTAATTTAATGAGGGAAGGATAAGTCCCAGCAAAATTGGAGGCTACTGTTCCATTGTCCATTTCTTCCCCTTGTATGTATTCACTAGGATCATAATTATGAGCAGTCCCTCTTGAAAGAGAGCTCCATAAATTCTCATCTAGGTTGATGGAAATCAGGAGTTCTGTGAAAGTTTGCACATTTGTGTTTCTCCTTGTTAGACAAAGGTGAAGGCAATCTAAGAAAAGTAAATATGTCTAAGGCAGAAAATATTTTCAACTTTAGTTTAGAATTCATTTAGCATGAAAGGAGAACTCCTAGGCCAGGGCAGATGCAGTGAAAGGCTATCCATTGCCAGTCGCCACTCTTTGTGTGCTGCTGGGCACTGCAGTGGTGGTTCAGGACTAGAAGCTAAAAAGTTTTCACTTTCAAAAGATGAAACATACTTGCCATAATAATGCATCAACTGCTGTTAAAAATGGTACCTTAAATTAATTGTCCTCACTCTGCTTCAAGATTTCAGTGGGTTTGAATCGTAACCTGTGGTGAGCTATGTGAGAAGACAGTGCATACATAATTTACTTTTAAGTATCAAGTACAGCTTTGATTTCCTTCCTACTTATCATTAGACTCTTTTTCTTTTTTTTTGGTCTTTTCAAGACAGGGTCTCCCTGTAGCTCCAGCTGTCCTGGAACTTGCTCTGTAGACCAGGCTGGCCTTGAACATTAGACTCTTAATACACTGTGCATACACCTTTCAAAGTAGCTGGTATCCAATTTCTAGAGAATTCTTTCTGTTCTCAGAGACTTACCAAAAAGTCTCTTATCTCTTTTTTTCATTATGAATTGCTTTCCATATATTATAAATAGTAGGGTGAAGAATCCAGTATTTAGGGATAGGTAAGTTTAGAAAAACCTCTCTACATGTCTGCAATTTAAGTTCTCATATAAACTTCAAAATTCTGGCCCTTTTACTTTTTTAATATTTTTAATTTTTATTTTATCTGTATACATGTATTGCCTAGATGTTTGTAAGTGCACATGTGTCATCCAATGACCACAGAGGACAGGAGAGGGCATTCAATCCCCTGGAACTGGAGTTACAGACAGCTGTTAGTTGCCATGTGTGTGCTGGGATTTGACCCTGGTTTTCTGCAAGAACAGTGTTCCTAATCATTGAGCCGTCTCTCCAGCTCCCCCTTTTACTTTTTGAATGAGTTTAATCTGTATGCAAATAGTAGCATTGTACCTTTACCTTGGGTTGATGAAATCCAAAATGAACAGCTATATTTATTTATGATTAGTCTTCAAAATGAAATCAAGGGCTGTAGAGATGGCTTCCTTGGTAAAGTTCTTTTTTTAACTTTATTTATTTATTTTTTTTTTATTTTTGTATGTGCATGAATGTACTGTCCGCATGCAGGTCTGTGCACCCATGTCGTGCAATGCTGCGGAGGTCAGAAGAGGGTCTTGGATTCTCCTGGAACTGGAGTTCTCCTGGAATTGGAGTTACAGACGGTTCTTAGCCGCCATGTGGTTGCTGGGGATCTAACCTGGGTCCTCTGCAAAAGCAGTCGATGCTCTTAACCGCTAGGCTATTTCTCCAGCCCCCGGTAAAGTTCTTGACATGGAAGCAAGAAGACTTGAGTTTGATCCCCAGCACCCATGTTACAAAACCAAGCTGGACACAGTACACACATGTAATTCCAATTTTAGGAAGGCTGAAGCAGGAGGATTTCTGAGGCTTAGAGATCACCCAACCTAGCTGAACTGGTGTGCTCCAGGTGCAACGAGAGAGCTGTCTCAAAAAATAAGGTGGGGGGTGACTGAGGAAGAAGACTCCTAATGTCTACTTCTGGCCTTCACATGCATGTGTACACAGGCATGCATGGACCTGTACACAGACAAACATGTATACACACATAGAAGAGAAATTAGACTAGAGGATAGTTGATTGATGCAAAAGTAAGCTGTGCATAAAAGACTGTAACTTTTTGAATCTTATATATAAGAATATTTGGAAATGAAATAGAAATTTGACATTACATACTGTGTTTCTTTTCTCTTCTTTTTCTCAGAAAACAGTAAGAATGTTTGAGCAACTATATTCCATTTCTTCTACCAATAAAGAATTTTAATCTTCTACATATTTTTGACAGCTTCTTAGATAATATCCTATTAAATTATTTCTCCTCTAAAAATTTCATAGACTATATAAATCCATGTGTTAGCAGTATAAAAATAACATGACAAATATTTCTTCTAAAAGCCACATCAAAGCTTCAGGATTTTGTCAAATTGGAACATTTCATTCACTTTAGCAGCATGACACAAGAGCTTCCATACAGCACTGAGGCCTCTGTTGCTCTGCCCTCGCCCCGCCCCCCACTTCAGATTCTGAATTGGAATCCTGGCTTCTCTGCAGTGTAGCTTTCTTGGCAACCACAGTTCCCTTACCATCAATCACTGTTTTTCCTGACTTGTGGGGACAGTGCCTTCATGGCTGTCCCACACACCATCTTCTTTCTCATGCTAGATGAGGCTCAGTCAGCCTTAGCATCCTAACATGTTAAGTATAATAGCTGAAGGTTTTAACAACCAGTAGGTAGGCACAATCTTCAATTTGCATTATTCTCTCTGTGCATGTAGATCCAATCTTGGAGGCCTTGACCAAAGTGTTATTTGAAGCATATAACCCAGTTATATTCCCAAAGGATTTCTTTCCCAATTTTGAAATGAGTCTGAACCACCTCAATCTCTGTTAAGCTCTTTATCTTTCTAGAGCACTATTTCCCCTGCACCTGTAGTTTAGAAAGCCTTTAACAATTCATCTTAACCTGAGAGTCTTAATCCTAGTGTGCTCATTTTCCCTCATAAAATGCATTTCATTACCCCATCAATGTGTCATATAATGCCTCTAGCAAATGGTAATCTCCATTCCTGTGAAAGTTTTTTAAAATTATTGAGCATTGGCTCTACTGAAAGTTTCATTTTGTATTCTGCCTGTATTTGTTATTACAGCCAAGCTTTTATGCCTGTGTATAGAAGAATAAAATAGTATTCTGAAAGCATAAATCCATGTTATAAGATAAAAATGAAAAAATTAAATAGTTTATATTATTTTTTACATTCAATTTCCAAGTGAAGACTGAAAATTTTCCAAAGAAGTGATACACAGACCGCATCTTGGAGTGCAGTGAATATGTTACCAATTAATAGCAAGAGTGTTTAAACTCATATTTAGAAGTTTATGAAAGTTCTTAAGATTCACTCAAGAGATAATGGCTTAGATGCTTGTCCTCCAAAATTTACATGTTGAAATCCCAATCGTTAAAATGGTAGTGTTATTGTTATTTAAGTGACCTTCCAGAAAGATGTGAGGTCAAAAAGGTACAATGAATGAGAATGGCACCCCTATCAAAAACAACCCAGAAACTCTCCTCAGCCCTTCCACAATGTGAGGACTCTACAGAAAGTGTTAAAAACATGATGTTGATATAATATTTGTTTCCACTGAGACTTGGCAGAGTGCTTGTTTTTTGAAGGTTATTCTATAAAATATTAGGTATGATTATCATGAGAAATAATAAATATAATAGCTTAGCTGCTGCATATCTTTTCAAGGCCAATGGGGATAGATGGTTTGGAAACAGCACAGTTATACATCTCAGAAATGAGCGCCATACTCTTAGTGAAAAGTGACTCTATCTCTAGTAGCTATCAATTGCTAATAACTCTTTAGCTAGGGGTAGGACAACATATAGTGGTTCATTTAGGTCTGTGTATTATATAGTCTCTTATTATTCTTTGAATACTGACTAGTTGTGAGTTTTTGTGTTAATAGCCATTTTAATTAAAAAAAGATGTTACTCTGATGGGGGTAAAAAGATGAACTAATATATGGGCATTGTGAAAAGTCATCAAGTACCTTGTCCATCTAGCAGAGTATTTGCAGTAGGTACTTTCCTAGACTCTATGACCTATTTAGCCACAGACTCTTTGGCCTCAATAACAGTGCCAGGCATGGATTTCATCATGTGGAGTAGGCCTTAAATCTAATCAGAAAGTGGCTGGTTACTTTGATAACATTTATGACACTATTGCACCAGTGGATATATCTTCCTAAGCTGGTCATTAATGTAGCTCACAGGGTTCACAGGTTGATAAAATTGATGATTACTTTTCTTTTCCTGCAACATATATAGTACTCTTCAGCACTATGAAAGCTACTCAATAGGGATAAATCTTCCAGATCAGTACCAGTTTGATTTCTCCATTTTCTATGACTCAAATATGTAGTAACTTAATAGAGTCTTACAGTAAAGTTACAGAGGTTAACCAAAAGTAATGGCAGTAGTCTGTGATGTTTGAGGGTCTAGGGGATCTCATTTGCTAACAACTCCAAAAAGTTACCTGTTCCTAACACTGAGCTTTTTGCTAGACTCTTTTATTTTAACTTCATTGGAATTTTCCATATTTTCAGAAAGCAAATAAAAGACTAAGAACCTACTTGGGAAGTTTAGCTGCAAACATAGTAAAATGTTTCTTTATGGTAATGAAATAAAAATAGAGACTATTCAATTATAAATTTATTTACCTTATTTCATTTCTTTTGTTTTGTTTATCTGTTTTGAAGTCTCTCTCCATAGCGATGGTATGGTTTTTCTCCCCTCAAATTTTCTTGTAACTGTAATTTGAAAAATTGGGATTTCTAGGTATGGTGAAGCACACCTTTGATTACAGCACCTGGGGGCTGAAGTGGGTGAATCTCTGAGACATAAAAGCCAGCCTGGTCTACATGGTTAGTTACAGGCCTGCTGGGGCTACAGGAAGATCTTGTCTCAAAAAGGTCAGAAAAAAAAATAATGCAACTAAACTTCAATTTTTAAAACTTTAAAAAATTATTTTTTAAGTTGGTTTTCTGTTGCTATGATAAAATACTGGGACCAATGCAACTTACAGAAGGAAGAGTTTATTAGGTTTACAGTTCCAGAGGGATTAAAGTTATAGCAGGGAGGCATGGTTGTTGATACCAGCTGCAGGAGAAAGCTGAATGCTAGTGTTATCCGTAAGCAGTCACAGAAAACAGAGACAGAAGCTGGAAGTGGGATGTGGCTTGGAACTCTCAAAGCCAGCCCACAGTAACACGCTTCCTTTGGCCTGGCCATAGCTCCTGAAGACCCCAAACAGAGCCTCCAAATGACCAGTTGTTCAAATACGTGGAGCCTAAGGGAGATGTTCTCATCAAACAAAAAATTCCACTCACTGCCATCCATAGTCTCAGTACCCAACCATAATACAAAATGCATTTAGTCCAAATTCAATAGTCTCACAGTCTCGGTACTATTGAAAAGTCCAAAGTTTCTTTTGAGACTCCAAGTGCTCTCTTCATTATAGACCCCTATGAAATCAAAAAGCAAATTACTACCAACATACCTTGTAAATGAATACACATTCCAATTCTTAAAGTGAGGAACTGAGACAGGTTAATACCATTAATACATCCATGCAGTGTATTAGAAATGAATAATGAATACAGCATTGTTCTCCAATTCTTCTATTTTCTATAAAGAGCTAACTTTTTCTCTATAAGATTTAAGGCATGGCATGGTCATTATAAATACATGTATTTATGTAATGGATTTTCTACTGTGTCTTTATCCTATTGTTGCTTTAATGATTGAATAAAGAACTTATATCATTTACTCAGTCAACTACTGTTTATTGAGGACCCACTTCTCACCAGTCACATTTCTATTTGCTGGGAATACAGACTAGAAACACAGTGGTGAATTTAGGCTAACGTTTCTTTTGGGGAAGGTATTACTTTCCCCATCATTTCCATCTCAATTCAAACTAATTAAGACACTTTGAGGAAACTTCTAAGTTCTGTAGCAAATATTAGCTTTTTATTTTTCTTGCAGGTTGCAATTCCTAGAATACTAGAATACCAGGACTTGCAGTACTAGATATTTCCTCAAAAGCTCTTGTTTGAACATTTTGACTATGATTTATATTTAATATATATAATATAGAGTATAATTTTAAAATAAATTGAACAAAATAATGTATATTGTTCGGCTTCTAAAAATTTCTATGTTTAAGTTCATAGAGGTTCATTTTCTCTGCTTGTCCCCACTATACACAAGAGTCAGCTCTGGTAATAAACAAAGATAGACAAAGGTGAGCCTTTAAAAGTGGTAGGAGGGGAAAGGGCTGCTTTGGAACACAAGGACTGGAGGATCAACAGTGGTAGGTCATTATCCCCCATGGTGTTTTCTGAATTTAAGACTCAGTATCAAGTATGCAAACAAAGTAAAATTATGAAAATGTATTCTATAAAAGAAAAAAATCACATGGGCTGAAATCTGTATTTGCAATTCATTTATTATACACATTTTAAGATGAGCACAATGCACTCATCACAGCACAGGGTGACTTTCTATACCTCGTGGAGGGACTCTAAATTCTCACCCATGCTAGCCAATATAGTGCTTATGTGAAACTTTACAGTGAAATATGAGAAAATCTTTTAAACATAAAGAAAACTCCTAGAATATCATCTTCAGTTAGAGGTGGATTTAGGAAGTCTCTAATTTCTTTTTCACAGGCAGCTTTTAAAATAATAAACTCTGATGCAATGATCTTTTAGATTTATTTTTAAATAATATCTTTTAAGCTGGACAGATCTGTTGTAATCCTTTTTTTTTTTTTTTTAGACAGACCCTCACTATGTTGCCCCAGTTGGTCTGGAACTTGCCAGCTACATAGGCCAGGTGGGTCTTGAACTCACAGAGCTTCTCCTGCCTCTGTCTCCATATTGCTGGGAGCATTGGCATGCTCCATCATGTCACACACATCTTACATGAATTTACTGAGTTGTTTGTTATTTCAGTTATATAAAGTTTATTTTATAGGAGATTGATATATGCTTTAAAGAGTTTTGATAACACTATTTTTGTTTTCTCAACAACATTTTTGACATTCTTATCTGCTTATTTATATTTTCTAGGAAAGAATTTGACCTTGAAATTCATTAATCCTATTTTTTATTATAAATTAGAAACTTGACTTCAAAGTTCAGTTGAAATTCCTGAAGACAACAAAAAGATAATTCACAGAAACAGCTAAGGGCACAGGGTTTTCCAAGTTCTGGTAATTCCTTTTGGTATTTACATACCTTTGTTTATAATTCATTTTTGAAGGAAGGTGATTATTATTATAAAATATAAAATGCTGATGGGATTTGACTGTGGTAACTTGTTTCAGTAGTGAGAAAATACAGGAAGAAATAAGGAAACATTTCTGTGGAGATTAATGCATGCTCTTATCTGGTTCAGTTGTTGCTTCTTTCTTTACCGTGCTCACTTGCTGGCTAGGAGCTGGGGCAAAGGACAGAGATTGTGGTTCTTTTCTTTTTCACTTTGATACCACAGTTCCTTTTATTTGGTTAGTGAACTCAAAAGAAAATTACTTTTTGAAATAATATAACCTGTCTGCCCAGCTGGTTCAGGGCACATTTAATAACTCTTGAAAGACTGACAGAGTTGTTGGTTTGTGCCCCGTTTTGGAATGTGTTAACTTGTAGATACAAAGGCCTCTTATTGACCAAGAATATGCTCCTAAACTAAGCTCTATCCTGTAAGGACCTGAAAGGATTATTGAGAAGAATGAAGCAAGACCTCTCTTTACCTTTTCCCGTGGCTAGATTCTCTCTTCTACACAGAAGATTTTTCATTTACATCTTTTTAGAGGGGCATTCCTCAATAAACAGAGCGTGCAGAGCATAATTTGCCCATTCTTGATGACTCAGACTCATCATAATGAACTCTGGTTAGTGTACTCCACAGTATTAGAAAAATCCCCTTAAGAGCCATTAAGGTGTGCAATACTGTTTGCCCTGACTAACTAACAGCTCCCACGTGATGTAAATGTTCCAGACTGTTGTGGCTCCTCAGTACAATGTACGCTGATTGGAAAACAAGTTTTGAGGACTTCAGGGAGGCAAGTGTGGGGTGAGATATAAACAAGAGATTGTTTGCCTGCCTCTCTTCTATGAAGTAAAAAAAAAAAAAAAAAAACTTCCAATTTTCTACACACTTCATGGAGTTCTGCCATTCCCATGACAAATACCTGGGAAGGTGCAGATGGCCATTGCCACGAGTTAGAGAGAACTGGGCAGTAAATGCCAACGGAACCACCACGTATGCAAAGGGCAGGATCAGAGTGAGGACGCATTTAGGATCCATAATTTAAAGGGGTGGGAATAGACTTTCATCCCCACCCCAAATTCTCAATATCAATTACATCTGAGTAGTATTTGCCACAAAATACATCAGAATTCTGACTTCATGTTATGGATGCAAACATCATGGGGGTAGTTAAAGAGCTGTCTTTTGTTATGATGAGGTATGTTCAATTGACCATTTTCATCTTGATCTTCTTATAGAAATGTAATTTTAGGTGGACAGTAAGGGTCAGGGAAAAAGAAAGTAAGTTTGGAGGTTGAAAATTTAAAGTACAAGAATCTTATAAGAGGAAATGTTAGTAATTGTGTAGATAAGAGCCCATTAAAAGGTACCATGAGCACATGGAACTGGGGAGAAGACTTGGTGCCCCAGAGAAGGCAAGAAAGATGAAAGGCAGAATTACAGTGAAATTCTTTTTTTTTTTTGGTATTTTTGAGATAGGGTCTTCCTTTAGTCCCAGCTGGCCTGGAGCTCACTATGTAGACCAGGCGGGCCTTGAACTCACAGAGATCTGCCTGGCTCTGCCTTCTGAGTGCTGGGATTAAAAGCGTGCACCACCATGCCCGGCTTACAATGAAATTCCTTTCCTTCCAAGTCACCTTTGAAAGTAGATCATTCTTCACTATCTATAATTCGTTATATAAAATATTTACACATTATAACTTAATGAGTAATTTGTATATGAATGTACTAAAATAATTTACTCTTTAAAGAAATTGCATTTTAATTTATTTTTGTTATTTTAATAACAGGTCAAATTTCTAATTGAAGAAATTTTACTTGAAATTTTTATATTTAAGTTGTGAGCCTGAGCCTTTAATGGATAAGCTATCCCTTCAGCCCAGTTCCCTGCAATTTTTACATAAGATTTTTATAAAGATAAAATATATGTACATCTCTATTTGGAACATTATGGTAATTCAACATAGGCAAAATGTTTAATAATCAAATAAGCATAAAACATTTTCATCTCTCCAAATATTGTTGCATGTGTTGGGAATTTAATATTCTAGTCCTTTAGAAATATATGATAGATTGTTTGAGGTAATAGTTTTTCAATTATAGCACAGAAAAGTCAAGCCTCATTTCCTTCTTTCAGTGATGTGGTGCCTCATATTGAACTTCTCTCCGCTCCAACCCTTACCAGTCTCTAGTGTCAACTGCTCCATTCCATTCTTCTATGAGATTAACTTATCAATTAATTTCAGCCCATTAAGAAAGCTCAGTGGGTAAATCATTTGCTGCCAAACTTGACATCATGAGTTTGATCCCTGGGCCCTGTATGGTGGAAGAAGAGAACTGATTTCAGAAAGTTTTTTCAACTCTTTTTTTTTTTTTATCTCTTAAATTTCTTTTTTTTTTTTTTTTTAATTGATGCTTTGTGTATTCATACAACATTTTCCAATTCAGTCAGGCACAATCCCCTTCCCTTCCCCGCCCCCCACCCCACCCTACCCACCAGATCAGCATTCTGCTGTAAGTTTTGCTGAATCTTCTCTGCTTTTTTTTGTTTTGTTTTGTTTTCATTTTTTTAAACAATAAGTGATAATTTGTGAGTAAAGCATCCTTCATATAAAAAAATTTGCAAGCAGTTGTGCCAAAACCCACCACTTCATGGTCCCACCATCACCGGGGGGGGGGGGGGGGGGTGCGTTGTATGTGGGTCAAGGTAAATGGTTGGATCACAAAATGATGGGTATGTCCAGGGGGGGGGGGGGGGTCGTAGGGTAATTGGTTGGTGAGGTGGGTTAGACACCGAGGATAGAACAGGGGGAGAAGAGGCCGCGGGAGCGTGGTGGAGAGACCCGTACAGGGGGGATTACTACCACAACCCCATCTTCACAACAGATTGTTCCCTAGGCTTAGAGAGAAAGGGGCCAGGGTTAGAAGAAAACACTCCTACTGGTCCGTCTGTGATCTAATGTCTGTGTAATACGGTGGCGTATCATGAAAGGGGTGAAGAATTCTGGGCTGTGGTGGTAAAAGAGAGATTCATTGCTAAGAATGGACAGGAGATGATAATTGAGCGAGTGTGCTGGTGGCGGGTGGGGAAGGGTTCTTTCAAGGGGCTGGTGCCGCTGTAGGTGGCAAAGTAAATGAGGGAGAGAAGGCGGTTCAGTCCGGCTCTAAAGTAGAAGTAGCCATAGGGGAACAAGATTGCTGCAGACATCAGCCCCTCTGTGGATCGCCTACTAGTAACAAAGATTTTAATTGATTCCTAGTGACACTTACCTGCTAGTGGCCCGGCACAAAGAGGGTTAAAATACAAAAGCTTTCTTACTCCCCCCCCCAGAAAGGGGGAGAAAAAGATGATAGGGATGGTCATTCTCCAAGCGAGATTTGAAGCCGCTTGTTATCAGTTCTCTGGTAAATCAATACACCTGCCTTCCTATTAATTGTACTAATAGACATAGAACTTGAAAAGGTAATTATGTCGCTGAAGGCGAAACCAAGATAATAGAACGCCGGTGAAGCGTGTGCCCGGAAACAAATATATTACGACAGGAAGCTCAAATAACCGAGGGAAAAATCAATCAGAGGGAGTTGAAAAGAAGAAGGGGGAAGGAGAAGAAGAAAATTAAGGGGAAAACACGGGGAATAAAAAAAGAACAGAAAGAAGAAACNGATGATGATGAGGTCGTTCTCCAGCTGTAGATTGGAGCCAGCTGTTATAGAGGTATTCTCTTGTAAAATCAGTAAAACTGCCTTCTTTAATTGACTAATGGACATAGAAACTGTGAAAAGGATTATTCTCTATTCAGAACCAAATATAATGATAAAGTCTCCTTAAGCTATCCACTTAAACAAAATATATTACTACAGGAGCTCTGACATCAACAATGGATTATTCTACCAAGGAGATGTTGGCCAGGGGATCCAAGCCCCCACAAATGGTAAAGGCTCCTTGCCTCCAAACTAGGATATCTGCAGGAAGAGAGGTGATAAGGCCCTGCTGTTGAAGACCTGATATAAAACATGGGAAAGATGTATGGAGACCGCACTTGCAAGTATACAGATGGTCTCTGGGATGCCAGAGAGTGTTACCAAAGACCACTAAACCAATAAAGCAAATATAGTTTTTTTCAACTCTTTACATGCACCATGACACACACACATGTGTAAACACACATGTGCATGCACATACACTCACAAATGCATACAAAATAAACAAATGCATACTAAAAAAAGTTTTACAAATCTAGTTATCAGAGATAAGTGAGAACATATGATATTTACGTTTCTGTGACTCTGATTTCACATAGTGTGATGACCTTCCATTCCATCCTTGTTGCAATTGACAGGAAATCATTCATTGTATGGAGGAATACCTCTCTCTCTCTCTCTCTCTCTCTCTCTCTCTCTCTCTCACATACACACACACACACACACACACACACACACTTTCTTTACCTACTCATCCACTCATGGACATCTAAGCTTATTCTGTATTATATCTACTGTGAATAGTGTTGACATACATACTGAGTATAAGTTTGTTTCCAGTGTAATGATTTCCAGGAGTGGAGTCATTAGATTATAAAGTGGCTCTTTAGATCTTGAGGCCTGTCTGTACTCTTTCCATATTTTGATACCTGGTATGTTAATCTTTCCATCATTGCTCATTTTGTTCAGGATTACTTTGAATATTCAGGGTATTTTCTGGTTTTATATGAATTTTAGGATTTTTTTTTCTATTTTTGTGAAAATTCATGGTGATTTTTATTTAGATTCCGTTTAATCTATAAATTGCTTTTCCTAGGATGTTCAATCTTACAAAATTAATTCTATCACTCCAGGAGCATGCGAGGTCTTCCCATCTTCTCAATCTCCTGTCTTCCTCAATCTTTCTCTTCAATGATTTAAAATTTTCATTGTTTTGGTTTAAAGTTATTCCTTAATAAATTTTAGACTATTGCTGACTGATTGTTATTGATATATAGAAAGGCTAGTGATTTTTGTAAATTGGTTCTGTGTACTGTCATTATGAAAATTTTTATCAGTTCTAGATTTATTTTAGAATTTGAGGGATGTCTTATGTGTCAAGGCCAGCTTGCTTCATGGTTCCAGTTTCTTGGAATATTTATTTCTCATCCTTTCTCTCTAAAGTGGTGCATCTCCTGGAGGATCAGAGGTTTTTGTAGACAATAGAAAGATGGATTTTGTTTATTAATTCATTCAACCAGTCTGTGTCTTTTGATTATTATTGTTGAAAGATGTGGGTTGGTTTCTATGATTTTTTGTTTGTGTTCTTAGTCCTAGTTGCTGTTTTCATATTACTAACTTTTTGTTTTCTTTCTGCAGCCTCATGGGTATAGTAATTTCTTTCTTCAGGCCTTTATATTGCTTCAAGTATTGCCAATAGAGCTGGTTTTGGTTGACATGAATTCTTTCAGCCTATTTATACAATAGGAGATTATTCTTTCTCCTTTGACTGTAATAGACAGTTTTTCTGGGTAAAGATCTGGGTTGGTATCTGTGATCATTTAGAATTTGAAATACATTGCTCTGGGTTCTTCTGGCTTTTTAAAATTTGCTTTGAAAAATCAGCTGTCTACCTGATGGGTTTTACTTTATAATTCCAATATTTTTCTCTTGCAGCTTTCAGTAGCCTCTCTTTGTCCTGTGTATTTAGTGTTTTATTACCATGATATACTAAGGGAAGTTTCTTTTCTGGCCCTGCTTATTTGCTGTTCTTGTGCTTTTTGTATCTATATAGATATGGCTTTCCTTAATTTAGGAGTTTTCTTCTATAATCCTGTGGAAGATCTGGTCAATGCCACTGAGCTGATTTTCTATCCTTCTTCTATGCCTATGCTGCTCAGATTTAGCCTTTTCATATGTCCCACATTTCTTGAATAATCCACTCCTGTGTTTTTCAAATTTTTGCTTATTCTTTGCTTGAATGGCCCAATTCTCCAACTTCATCTTTGTGTCTTGACTTTCTGTTTTTCATTTGATTTATTGTGCTGTTAAGACTTTCTTCTGTTTCAAAATGCCTTATAGAAATTTTCAATTGCATCTTCATTTCACCTTGAGTTTTCTTCAATATTTCTCTTTCTTGAATTTACTTTCCTTTTTTATTTATTTATTTTTTTGGATGGCCCTGAATTTACTTTCCAAACACTGAATTATCTTTGTCATTTCATTCAGCTGTATATTTTTACTTTCTTGGGCTTCAGTCAGGAGTTTACTCCTGTCCTTTTTGAGTTCTTTGTATTATTTGTATGTTCTTTTAAATCCTTGAATACTGTTTATGATTGTTTAAAGTTCTATGTCTTGGGGTTCCTCTGAGTAGGTCTCATTGTAGAACACTTCTACAGGGCTGGTAGGACTTAGTGGGAAAATATTTCTTGTTTTTTCACATTATTTTTTGCATTTGCATTGTGACCTAGGCTTCTTTAATTGGTTGTGTGCTGCTATGATAGCCTAGTCTGCTTTGGCAAGTTCAAGTTTGATTCCGTTTTTATTCTTTTTGTACCTTAGTTACTTTCTAATCAGGTGTAAATAGTTAGTTGGCCTGTGCCTCAGGTTTTCACCTCTGATTATTATTATTATTATTATTATTTTTTTTTTTTTGGTCTTTTTCAAGACAGGGTCTCTCTGTAGCACCAGCTGTCCTAGAACTCACATTGTAGACCAGGCTGGCCTTGAACTCACAGAGATCTGCCTGCCTCTGATTTTTTTTAAAGATAGCCTGGTTCCTGTGTGGTCTGGTGTATAAGGTGAATAATCACAGGTAGGACAGTACATGTAGAGATGGCAGCAGGGCGAACTGACTCTAGTTAGCTCATCAGACCATTTTGGAGCTGGAGCAGTGGTTTCCATCCCTCAGCAGCTCTCCAGCAACTGATTACTTACCTTGCCCTGAGCCAGAAGATGGTGATGGATTTGGTGGCTGTCTGACTAGCTCATCAGGAAGCTCTGGAGCCCAAGAGCAGTGGGTTCTCCTCTTAGTCCCAAAGGAGGACGACACAGGAGTGGGCAGGTTCTGAGTAGTTTACCAGGGTAGTCTGGAGCTCTCCAGCAGCTTGTTCTCTGCCTGTTCCAGGAGCAGGAATATGGTGGACCATTCCTGACTAGCTTGAGGGTACATGGGAGTCCAAGAGCAGTATGTGCCTTGCCTAGTTCAGAGCTGGATGATGGTAATGGACTGGTCAGATTCCTAATAGCTCTGTACAATAAATGGGTTAAAGATTATTTTTCTACTTCATGAAGAATACCACCTGAATTTTGAGAAGAAATTATAATATACCGGTGCTCTATGTAGTTCATCTTTCACAAATGTATGCCCTGTATTAAAATGGTCAGGTTCTCTGTGTTTCAAATTGATTATCTTCACAAGCTTTTCTATCACTAATTAATTTTCCTAATGAATGCACTTCTGGTTAGAAAGGGCTATTATAGTATTGTGTTGGACTTCAAATATGTTAAGAGGAAATAGTTTTTTTTTTTTGTTTGTTTGTTTTTTTTTTTTTAATTTTTATTTGATGCTTTGTGAGATTTCATACATTTTTTCCAATTCAGTTCAGGCTTTATTTCTTTCCCCCTCCCCCCCCACCCCCATCCCAGATCATGCATTCTGCCATAACTGTCCTGCCATCTTTCTCTCAGTTTTTTTTTTTTCATTTTTAAATATAAAGTGATAATCCATGAGTACAAGCATTCCCTCAATAGCAAAACCTATCTTGCAGGCTGTTGTGCCCAAACACCTACAGCCCCACCATCCATTGGGGTGACAGGTTGTTTGTTCAATTCAAGTTGATCAAATGAGTGTCCAGACTCCATTGCTGTAGTTTCACCACATTCACTTCACCATATTCGCAGGCCCTAAACATTCTACGCCGCCGTCTTTCCGCAGGCTCTGTCCCATAGGCCTTAGAAAAGGGGCACAGGTGGATGAGAGGTAAAACAGTCCACTCTCTCTGGAGCTGTTGACTTGGACTCTGGTCAATTCTGGCTGTTTCCTTTCATGGGCTGACAGTTTGTCCAGGAATAACCTTTCGATCCTGGCCTGGCGCGTTATGGCGTCTCCCCTGCGACCCCGGTTCCCCAAGAGGAAATAGTTTTAACCATTAAAGCTATCATAAAATATCTTGAGAATAAAAGCAGTGAGAACAGATGAGAGAACTCATTTCAGCAAGATTTATGTTTGTGTAATAGTTTATAGTTGGGAAACTGAATTTGTAATGCATGTATTATTATTTTCATGAAACCCTGTGATATGTAAAGGGAAAAGATTATTTTTCTTTATTTACTAGACATGGTAAAGACCAAGGTATGAATGTTTTGTTACTGGTGATGCAGACTGTGTATTCTACAGGTATGACTGTAATTTACTTCTTGTTTTGGAACACTGATGTTTGTACTAAGGCATTTAAATCTGTGCCTAGAGTGCACTAGTACCCACAAAGCCAGCCACACAGTTACATTATTTGTAAAACTTTAAATACTAAGAGAGCAATTTTATTTATTTATTTATTTATTTATTTATTTATTTATTTATTTAATTTTTTTTTTTTTTGGACTTTTTGAGACTGGGTCTCCCTTTAGCCCCAGCTGTCCTGGAACTCACTTTGTAGACCAGGCTGGCCTTGAACTCACAAAGATCTGCCTGCCTCTGCCTCCCAAGTGCTAGGATTAAAGGCGTGTGCCACCACGCCCAGCCTAAGAGAGCAATTTTAATGCAAAGTATTAAATGTATAGGAAAGATGAGGGGTTTATTTTTCATTTGTTATTAAAAAACACAACAGAAGCCAGGTATGGTGGTACACACCTTTAATACCAGCACTTGGAAGGCAGAGGCAGGCAGATCTCTATAATTTCCAGGTCAGCCTGGTCTACATAGTGAGTTCCAGGCCAGCTGGGAGACCCTGTGTCAAAAAGACAAACAATAACAACAACAACAACAAACTACAAGAGAAATTTTAGTATTCTATGTTGCTAATGACTTTCAATGTTTTGTATAATTTTGTATTTCATATCTATTAACAGAAATAAAATGATTTCTCTTGGAAAGAGATTACTTACGTGTTTATAAGCTATTTATAACATTTTCTTCTTCTCTTTTGATTATTTTTTGTTGATTGTTTTTTGACAGGTTCTCCTTAGTTACAGCCTTCCTGGAAGTCATAATATGAACCAGGGTGGCCTTGATCTCACAACTACACACCTGTCTCTGCCTCCTGAGGGCTGGGATTAAAGGCACATGCCAACACAGCTGGCAAATACTTATTTCATTTAAACCCATTTCTAGACAACTACTTACTACCAATGGCTGTTACTGTTGCTCCAATGACAATGAATTTTTGTGTCTCTTGATGTTAATTCATTGTCTACTACAGCTCATTCACATCCCACATTTATAATATCTATTCTTCAAAGAAGTTTATAATCAATAATCTAGTACTTTTGGCACAAGTAAAACAATTCCAATTTGAATTGATTAAAACTAATCCAAATAAATATTGTCTATTAAAAATTCACAGACGGAAACAAAGAACAACAAATACTCAAAATAATTTAATGAGGATGAGAGCAACAGCAGAATAACATCTGGCAAAATCAGGTTGTGTGTGGTACACACTTGCAAACCCAGCAGGTGAATCATGAGTTTCTAGCCAGCCTGGACTACATAACAAGAATATGTGTCAACTACTTAAACTCAAATCAAAAGCAAATTAGATAAAAAATTCTGGCAACTAGAAAAGGCAAAACATCAAAGAATGTAAGTAGAAAAACAAGACAAAGCTTGACTTCACCCAAATCCTTGAAGGTTCACTTCTCCTATTCCCTAAACACCCAACTCTGTGTCCTATTTTTTTCTTAACTCATGGACACTAATTTGTGCTGGCAATACAAGTTAGTGTGTGTGGCCATGCACTGGACTGTGATTGAACTTCCAGTGTTCACATTCTTAAAGAAAACTGACGCTCCCTCTCCCTATCAGCTGCCTATAGATCCTAAGTCTGGGCTGGGGATTTTTGCCCATCACCACTTTCCATGGTCAGATTTCATTTGACATGAGATTACGCAGGTCTCCTGTGTGCTGTTATGGCTACTGAAAGTTATTTGTGCAACTCCCCTGTTGTGCACAGAAAACAGGATTTCCTTGTAGTCATCCATCACCTCTGGCTCTTATAATCTTTCTGTTCCCCTTCCACAGTGACTCCTGAGCCTTTGTAGGAAACAGTGTGATATAAATGTCCCATTCCCTAATTTCTTATTTTTCTATACATTGACAAGTTTTGAGTCTCCATATTAATTGTTATGTACTTCCCAAAGAAGTTTTCCTGGTGAGGGTTGAGAGATGCAATAATCTTGAGTATAAGGATAAGTTATTAGGAATTGGTTTACATTAATAACAGTAGGTTCTCCTCTGGGTCTTATGACATGTCTAGTCACAGGTTCTTGGCTCCAATAATGGTGCCAGATATGGGTTAAATCTTGTGGTACAGGCCTTAAATTCAATCAGAAAGTGATTCATTTCTAATATAACATTTGTGCCACTATTACACCAGTTTGGCATCTCTTGCCAGTCCAGTCATCATTGTAGCTCACAAGGTTCGTAGGAGAGTAAGAATGAAATAAGGAAAAATTAATCAATGCTAGAAAATGATTGGAGATGTTATTAATGACTATTACAATGTGAAAAGGCATTATAGGAATCCAGTGTAATAGGATCAAATGCCCCCAAATATCAAAGGCAATTTAAAGCAATACAAATTATAAAGAGAAACATGGACTTTAATATGGTGAAAAATATACAGCAAGGGCAAAAAGATATTTTCCATCAAACACTGGCAGCATCATGATAAACACTACTGAGATAAAACTCATATGCTTTCATTAAAATAGGAAACAGAAATAATAGACACATCCATTAGCAAAAAGAGACTGGAGTCAAAGCTACTAAGGGTGTGTATCCACAGGAAACCAACTGAGAAATCACCTGAGAAAAAAAGATTAATAAAGTAACACAACAAAAGCAATTTAGAAATACACTTTCCATGTATTAGTGCATCTATTAGAATTATGTCAGAAAATAAATCAACTAAAATTATGGAAATAAAATTTTCAAGGTAGGAGTTGGTATTTCTAAGATCTGAGAGAGCAGAGTTCTGAGAAGTCTGAGGGAATGGGGGCATCATTAAAACTATCAGGGATCCTGGCATTACCTGAGTGTTATTTTTGAAAATAATAGAAATATTCTGACTTTGTTGGCATAAAATTTTTGTAAGATCTATAGACTGTAAATTAAAAAGCACTGATGAGAGAAATTTAATGTGATCTGAATAACTGAAGAGATACACCATGTTAATGAATTGGAAGGATCAATATTTTTCAGTTGTCCCAATTTCCAAAATAATTTATAAATTAAAAGCAATTCTACTCCTGATATCAGCGAGCTTTTGGTACAAGTTGCCAATGTGAAAATAAAGTATATGAAGATGTAGAGGACCATGAACAGGACAGACAGAAAAAGAATTTGGAGGATTCAACACAGTAAAAATTAATTCTACACATATAATCAACTGACTTATTTTATTGTGGTGTGTGTGCATGTGTGTATGTGTGTGTGCATATGCGTGTGTGTGTGCATATGCGAGTGTGTGTGTGTGTGTTTGTAGAACATGCTATAAGATGCATATGGAGGTCAAGGGAAGACTTTTAGTAGTTAGTTTTCTCCTTCCACTGTGTTGAAGCAAGGTTTCTCTTGTTTGTGCTGTGTTGATGGTCCAGGCAAGCTGGCCTGTGAGCTTCTAAATGATAATCCCATGTCATTTTGGCAGTGCTGGAAGGATAGAAGCAGGCCACTATATCCAGCCATTTGTTTGTTTGTTTGTTTGTTTGTTTGTTTGTTTATTTATTTATTTATTTATTCATTTACTTTATTTATTTATTTTTAATATGGGGTCAGGGATTGATCTCAGACTTGCATGGCGAGTACTTTGTACCTATGAGCCATCTTGTTGACCATTAATAGGATTTTTTTTTTTGAGACAGGGTCTCCCTATAGTCCCTGCTGGCCTGGAACTCACTCTGTAGACCAGGCTAGCCTTGAACTCATAGAGACCCCCCCACCTTTGTCCCCCAAGTGCTAGGATTAAAGGTGTGCACTACCATGCCTGGCTTAAAGATGGCTCTTAGCCACCATGTGGGTGCTGGGAATCAAACCCAGGTCCTCTGCAAGAGCAGTCAGCGCTCTTAACCACTGAGCCATCTCTCCAGTCCATCAATAGGTTTTTAACATGGGCACTGCAGCAACTCAGTGGTGGAAGGAAACAGTCTTTACAAAAGGCAACACTGGATGAAACAGATTTTTCACACTAGGTATAAAACAGCATAGTCCTATTTCCTGCTATATATATTATTTATTAAAGATATACATATAACATATAAGATCTAACCCACAAACTTTCTGGAATAAAGTCTATGGTTATATAATAAAGCCTTAAAATGGGGAAAGATTTCTTTGGACACATAAAATATAACAACAAAATAGATTACACATCATTGTGAATAGAAGCGCTCTTTTTTAAATGTTTTTAAATTTTTATTTTTTGTATGTGTATGAATGTACTGTCTGCATGTAGGTTTGTGCACCTGTGTCGTGCAATGCCGCAGAGGTCAGAAGAGGGTCTCAGATTCCCCTGGAACTGGAGTTCTCCTGGAATTGGAGTTACAGCCGGTTCTTAGCTGCCATGTGGGTGCTGGGGATCAAAACCAGGTCTTCTGCAAGAGCAGAAGCACTCTTTAAAACAGGTCAACAATCAATTGGGAAAAGTTAGCAAGACAGTGACAGATTGTATAGAATGTTTCCAAGCATGTAGTATATTCCAAGACAAAATGGTATGCATTTGACAGATGCCACTTATGATAGTTACTAAGAACTAAGAATGTAAGTCATATAAAAAATGAAAATTAAACTCACAGTGAAGCTATAGGCACCCAGCACTGTAGTCTGGATCTTAAGCGTCTTCCACAGTGCTTGTGTCAAAGCCTTAATTCTACTATAGTGTTAGTGGGAGATGATGGAAACATGAAGAGCCAGGGCCTGCTGATAGCTTTTCTGGTCATGACAGTGTGCCTGTGAAGGATGTACTGAGACCCAGGCACTTTGCCTTTCTTCTCTGTTGCTCCTCTTTCGTGATGTGAACCTTTCTCCTCCCCTCTGGCATATGTTTCTCACCCTGCTGTGCTGGCACAATAGACCTGAAAGCAAGCAAGTCAACCAACAATAGAGAGAAACATCCAAAACTGTGAGCTAAAATATACTTTGTGACTCATTGTAAGTTGCCTTATCAGGTAATGAGAACAAATACTAAGCTGACAAATGCAACTAAAACAATGTTTAAAAACAAGGCAACAGGAAATACTGGTATGCAGATAAAGCAACCAGAACCCTCATTTGTAGCATATATATATATATATATAATAACTATTATAATAACTATTATAATATCTGGTTTATATATATATGTCTATATTATGTGTATATATGTAGGCTCCTTAAGAAAAACTGTTTTGTCCATTAACTTTTAAAATGAAGTATGTAATTTCTTTCTAACCAAGATACATGAAAGACTAATCAGGAGACATATCATATAGTAAATTGGAAAGTGGAAGATAAGAAGAAAGCATTAACAGAGTGTATTAGGATTCAACTAGCAGGAGATAAAGAAAGTTCCAAGGAGCAAAGAAATAAAGGTAATAGGACTAAGTATTACCCTTAAGGCCAAGACAAAGCCACAAATGTCCTCCCTAGAATGAGATACTGAATTCATCTGGGAGTGGCACATGAGCACAGAATGCTAAGCTTGATGAGATGCTGAGAAACTTGTTGCCAATGCCTTCTGGAGTGCCAGGGCAGACCGTCCCCTGAAAAGTTCTGTATTGTGAAACATTGCTCTAAAAATACTCAGGACAGTGAGAATCTGCATGTAGGAATGTGTGATAGGCCTCTGCCATGCAGTGCTGAAAGAGCAATGCACTAAGTGGGAGCTTGAGGCTGGTCCCACACTTGTGCTAAGGACAACCTTTCTTCTTCCCTCCCTGCCCTCTACTGACAAGGTTCACCTCCTTCCAGCTAGCTGAGGACAAAAGTACAGGGCCAACAACATTAGTGTAGACCTGTAAATGTCAACCAGATTTGGAGCTGCATAGAACTAAACTGAGAACTGGCAGGGCAGCTGTGTCATGCTAGAGACTTTAAGTAGAAAAAAGGAGGCTTACCAAGAACACTTACAGAAAAGATGTTCGATATCAGCTTGATGCTGAACCTGAAACAGAGATGCCAAAGCTACTTAGAAATTAAAATAAACAAAATTCTGACAATTATGTGGCTAAATCGCTAAAGTATTATGTTGAACCCAACCAAAGTGCCAAATATAAACTCTATATGTGATATCTGACATCTGATTTGCCTTTAGTACTCCTGAAAGTTGGAAGATTCAGAATTTATAAGAAGCATGAGTAAAATGGATTATATGTTTGATAGGAAAGGGTGTATAAAGAACAGGATTTGGGAGAAAGTTGAGAAAAGCATATAAAAATGTGACAACTGGGTAAGAGTTTATCCTAAGGGGCGGGGGGGGGGGGGACGATGACAGAGAAGAGATGATGTAAGAATCTAGTGATAAACTTGCCTGCATTTCTTACTTATTTTAGAAAAACACATTTGTTTGATGGGATCAGAAATGGTAGCAACAGATTTCAAGAAATCTTGGTTTCTCTTGCTTTAGCCATTTTTCAAGGTGGTATGTATATGGATATAAGCACAACCAGGTGCATGCTTTTGAATATCAGAAGAAAATGACATTTTTAGAAAAATGTGCCACTTATGACATAGTGAGCTTAACAAGAGTTTTATTATTTAATTAAAACCTGCAGTTATCTTCTTGAAAACATAATTCTGCCACATCACAATTTGCTAGCTGGTGAACACCATAGATCATTATTATTGCAATGCAAGCTTTCCTTTAGATTTCCTTGTGGGCGTGCTAAGGCACTTCTCATAATTTGCCCATTTGAAATCTGCTTGCCTAGTCCAGAGCCTTAAACAGAGATCTTTTCTTTGAGCAAGTTTCTTGTTTAATGATCTGTAAGTGAAGCTGTTATTGCTTCCTTGCCTCTCATTTATGAGCATCATTATTTCTCACAGTGGGTTGTCTTTGTCAGACAATAAAGGTAGGAAAAGTTTTTAAGCTTGTCAGGGATTTATTGATATAAACGAAAGAGAGGTTGGGTCAAAATTAATGACATGGTTTTCCATGTACGATAAGAGGAACAATTTTTAAAAATGATGGCTCATTTTAAGATATAGGGGTCTGCCTTGGAACAACATCTTCATTCTATTTCTAGTGTCTGGATTTGAGGGTTAGACACTCACTGCACTTCTATGCGATGTCTAAGAAAAGCAATATAAATTTGGTTGCACAAGTATGAAAAAGCTATTTATCATAAAATTTGCCATTTAAATAATGCTGTTAGGTAGCACACATTATTTGGATTTAAGGAATCTTTTGTTCATTATAAAAATGAGCCTGTTCAAAGGCTTGGATATGATAAAATGACTGATTTTGGGAAACCAATCAGATTCACATTGTTCACAATAATTTTAGTAAATACACAATTCGGTCTTATTGCTCCCTTGTCTCTCATCAGCAGAGAAGAAGGAAATTGAAACTGCACAAAACATAAGTTTGTTTGATACCTCACATTTTTAAAAGCCTCCATGGAGTAATTATGATGATAATAACCAAGTTTGTCTAATTGGGGAACAATCACCACTTATATACCTAATTAGTCAGAGAAATATTGTTGATATTTAAGTTGAAGCCAGAAATATTGACTGGAAACAGCACGTGTCTGCTCACACAGAATTGCTGTAATCACTGGCACTTTAAACGAATCTGTAACCTATATTCATATTTCCTTTTAGTGTTGCTCATGTGATCAAATTCCAAGTTATTTACTTTATGCCTCATGTTTTCCATTTTTATAGACAGCCTTTCAGATATAATGCCTTAATAGCTTTCAGAATGAGAATAGGGAGAAGAAAAGTAGGGTCAATGTGTTGTTGGTTGAAATGTCGCTTTAGAAAGTAGAGTTTGATTTATTTCAAGGGTAGATTTAATGACAGGAAGAGAAAGTAGATTTAAGTGAAAAAGAGGTTATAATGACTTTTGAGCAGCTCTTGCTGTTACAGGGTCTCAGGAAGTGGCTGCACTCAGAATTTTGATCACTAATATTGCCATTGAGAATTTTGCAACTTTGGGGGGACAAAAACAATCAATATGTCTTTCAGCTGCTGAGGTTGCCTTCTGTTACTTAGCATTCATTCTGATGTTTCCATCAGTGTTGACAAATGTGCTTAAGAGACAAGCTGAATATTAGGAATACAGTTTAGATGGCACACAAAAAGATGTGTGGGCTCTGAAACGCCTCGCCTCCCCTTTGTGCTGTTTGACTAGGGATCTTAGTTTCCAAGATAATTAAGTTTGCATAAAGGTAAATACCACTGTGGTTTTGTGTTGAATTTTTGTTCCACTAATACATCAACCAGTGATGTACTAGAAGTGTTAGAAGATTCTTTTATAAAAGAAATTAGATCATTTAGGAGCTTTCTAGTTTCTCTTCATTTGCTATGAGAAAATGTTCTGACCAACACTAACTTGGGGAGGAAAGGGTTTATTTGGCTTACATCTACTGGGTTACAGTTCATCACTGAGGAAGCCCAAGGTAGGGAATCAGGGTAGGAAACTGGAGGCTGGAGCTGAAGCACAGGTCATGGAAGAACAATGCTTACTGGCTTCCTCCTCTGGCCCATGCTCAGTCTGCTTTCTTATATAACAACCTGCCTAGGGGTGGCACTGTCCACAATGGACTGGGCCCTCCCACATGCCTCAAAAATCAAGACAGTACTCCACAGACATGGCCACAGGCCAGTCCAATGGAGGAAATTACCCAATTGAGGATCCCTCAACCAAGGTATGTCAAGTTGGCATTAAAGCTATCCACCTAGCACTTGGGAGGCAGAGGCAGGCGGATCTTTGTGAGTTCAAGGCCAGCCTGGTCTACAGAGTGAGTTCCAGGACAGCTGGGACTACAGGGAGACCCTGTCTCGAAAAGACCAAAAAAAAAAAAAAAAAAAAAAAAAAAAAAAAAAATAAAAAAAAAAAAAAAAAAAAAGCTATCCAGCACTATTGACCCCTTGTCAACTTGACACACAAACCACATCTGTTCCATCACAAGCTTTCAATTTCTTGTCCCCAAGATATGATGTTAACATTAATATGACAACATAAGACAGTACAACCTTAAAAGCTCCACAGTCCTTAAAGAAATCCAAACACACCGGGCATGGTGGCACATGCCTCTAATCCCTGCACTCAAGAGGCAGAGGCAGGCAGATCTCTGTGAGTTCAAGACCAGCCTGGTCTACATAGCAAGTTCCAGGACAGCTGGAGTTACAGGGAGACCCTGTCTCAAAAAGACTCCCCCCCTCCCCCCCAAAAAAATCCAAACACTTAAAACTTCAGTCTGTTAAAAGTATCTTAACTGTGGGCTCCTATAAAATCCCAAACAAGTACTGTCTTATTTCAAAGGGAAAAGTGAGGAACAACTAAGCAAAATCTAAGTCCAGCAAAGTAGCTGAAGGCTGGACATCTGGGATTCACTCACGATTTTCTGGGCTCCAAAGGGTTTCTGCAGTTCCTCTTCTCTCACCATACCATCCACAGGACACATAGCTTGTCTTGAAAGCCCAGGCCGGCTCTATTACACACCTGCTCTTGGTGGTCATCTCATGGTCCTGGTATCTTCAAAGAGCTGGGGTTTCTACTGAAACTGAGACTGCACCTTCACCAGTAGGATTTTTGGCCTCTCATAATTCCAAGCCTAAGATTCTCTTCATGACCCCTGCAAACCTTGGGGTCTTCACTGCAACCAAGGCTGTACCAACCAATGGCCTTTCCTGGCCTCTCACAGTGCCAGGCTTCAGCCTCTCACAGTGCCAGGCTTCAGCTTCTCTCTGTGACTCCTTCACATTTCAACACTAGGAACATATAGGAGACTCATACATTACTAAGGCCTACTTCTGGCTTGAGATAGAGGCTCAGGCCTCCTCTGGAGGTTCTTTGTGCTAATGTTGAAGAAATTCTTTCCAGCATATTTCACCACAGTGATGATGGTCTTTCATTACTTATAGCTGATATTTCAGCCCCACCTAACCAGCATCAATTGTCCTAGTAAAACAAAGGTTTTGGGGCTGGAGAGATGGCCTAGCAGTTAAGAGCGCCGACCGCTCTTACAGAGAACCCGGGTTCGATCCCCAGCACCCACATGGCGGCTGAGAACCGTCTGAAACTCCGATTCCAGGAGAACTCCAGTTCCAGGGGAATCCAAGAGACCCTCTTCTGACCTCCGTGGCATTGCACGACACGGGTGCACAAACTGGCATGCAGACAGTACATTCATACACATACGGAAATAAATAAAATTAATTAAAAAAATTTAAAAAACAAAAACAAACAAAAAAAAAACAAAGGTTTCATTTCAGGTTCTGGTCTCTTGTTACTTACAGCTGATTCTTCAGCCCTAGCTGACCAGAACCCATAGATTCTCAATTCAAAAATATCATGCAACCAGTCCTGATGGTCTCTGTTTCCGTTTGAAGCTTCACGAGCCAGGCCTCCATTGTCTACAATGCTTTCAGCATGACTGTTCCAAGTTCCACAGCAACAAACTCTAAGCATTCAATGGCTTTTTGAGCCTGGAGTTCCAAACACTTCCATAATCCTCCCCAAGCACCAAGGTCAGACCTATCACAACAAAGCCCACTCTCTGGTATCAATTTCTATTCTAGTTTGTCTTCAATTGCTGTGACAAAACACTCCAACCAATACCAACTTGGGGAAGAAAGGGTTTATTTGGCTTACCTCTTCTGAGTCACAGTTCATCACTGAGGAAGCCCAAGGTAGAAACTCAGGATAGCAAATTGGAGGCAGGAACTGAAGCACAGATCATGGAGGAACACTGCTTACTTGGCTTGCTCCTCTGGCCCATGCTCAGCCTGCTTTCTTGTACAATATAGAATAACATGCCCAGGGGTGGTACTGCCCCCAGTGGACTGGGCCCTCCCACACTGCTCAAAAATCAAGACAATACTCCACAGATGTGGCCACAGGCCAGCCCAATGGAGGCAATTCCCCAATTGAGGATCCCTCAACTCAGGTGTGTCAAGTTGACACTAAAACTAATGGCACAGGAGCCATTCTGTTGGCATAGTAATAAATTAGTTACTGAGTTATCCTTAGGGAGAACAGAAAACAAGTCATTAGTTTTTAAGATTTAATACATTGAAATTGTGTGTGCTTGTGTGTATGTGTATGTGTGTGTTTGTGCAGAAACCCTGTGAAATGGGTCACACTCCACACATATTGGAGCCAACTACCATTATTAGCTGCCAGGGAGCTCTAGCATAAGTTTGACAATGGAATTTTATTATTGGGAAAAGTGAGACTGCTTATAAATGCCAGGATTACCAAGCATTTGTTACTGCCCACAGGACAGTAAGGAAATCAGCAGCTGTCTTTCATTTTCTGTGCTGTGTACCAATAGGAGTTCAGAGTCCTGACTTCAGTTACTTTTCCATATGTGAAATCATATGTTGATGCTCTGTTTTTCAGATGAGAGAACTCTATCAATTAATAGAATGCTTCAGATATTTTGAGAACATGGAATATTCTGACAGTTTTCATCCTTAATGTCAATGGAGACTCTACCTCTACCTCTCGCCTCTTTCCTAGTACCCCAAAGCCTACTATTTATACAAATATCACAAGTCTTTGTTAGTTTCATGAGAATCTCCCCTAGCATGGGAGACACCATGAATGGGACTCAAGGAAGAATCTCAGTGTGTTTCTGATTTAAGCTATTGCATTTCCCATGGAAGTTTTGTGTTAGGCAATACTTGATTTACTTCTATTAGTTCAAATAGCTGACTATAGCTTTCTCAATCTGCAAAAGAATATCATTTAATATATATAATCTTGCTTTGTTATCAAGAAATAATTATTTTCCATTTTAGCTCTTTTCATTTTCTGACTTTGGCTCTCTTATAGTAACAGGAATATCTCCCTTCAGTATAAAATTCTTGTAAACCAGAGAACCTTATTATTGGTGTTTAAAAATTATTCTAGAAAATCTGAACATTTTAGGGGATGGAGAGTTGGCCTAACAGTTAAGAGTGCCAGCTGCTCTTGCAGAAGACCCGGGTTCAATTCCCCAGCACCCACATGGTGGCTGAGAACCATCTTTAACTTCAGTTCTATGGGAATCCGACACCCTCTTCTGACCTCTGCAGCATTGCACAACATGGGTGCACAAACCTACATGTAGACAGTACATTCATACACATAAAAAATAAAATAAAAAAAAATTAAAAATCTGAACATTTTAGACTTCAGTGGCAGGTATACAAGTGGAAGATACTAGATTTGAAACTGTATTCTTCTCAAAAAGATTCACATGAAAACAGTGATGGGTTCCTATATTTTGGCTATATATCAGATTTTAAACAAAGATAAGTTACTTCGAAAGTAACATTTTTTTCAACATAAGAGTTAAAATGTGCATTATAGAAAAATTGAGATTCAAAAGAGGCAAAGTATGTTATCTATAATCATCATCTATAATTATAGTGTTTATAAGTGATTTGTTCTTCTGAGTCTTCTATGTATGATATAACTCAGCACACATTTCTAGATAGTTTAGAGTCTACAGATGCATCATGCTATTTTACATACTATGAATATTTACTATTTGAAAGTTCCATCCCAGAACCATGTAAATTTTGACAAGCAATAATGCACTTCAACAACTCAATCATAAAAACTATGTAATCCTTTTGCAGTGACAAAAATGATAATGGAAAAATGGCAGAAGAATAAAATGTTGATAGAGTTATATCGGAAGGCTGCCTTCCCTCTGTGCTCAATTTAAAATGAGACATAAAGCAATAGACACAAAGCAATAGTGAAACAATGTTTCTATCAGAATTGGCTATAGCCACAAAAATGTTTCCATCAATTAACTTAACAATGTTTCTATATATTATAAGAGGAATACACATGCAACAATGATCCTAATAGTTAAACTGTGCACTTAATACAATGTGTGTGCCTTTTCAGGCTTCCCTGCTGCCCTTGTCTACCAATAACAGGTGTGATATAACCAGTCCTTGTTTGAAATTCTACTTTTCTATTAATTATAACAAGGTATATCTAGAAACTGTTTTAATTCAATAACTCTTCTTTTGTCAACCATCGACATTTTAAAATATTTAAAATCATCAGAAGTGGTCCTACACAGCTGCAATCCCAGCACTGGAAGAGGCCAGAGTTCCAGGTCAGCATGGTCAAGATAGAAAGACCTCTCATCGGGGGCTGGAGAGATGGCCTAGCGGTTAAGAGCGCCGACCGCTCTTACAGAGGACCCGGGTTCGATCCCCAGCACCCACATGGCGGCCGAGAACCATCTGAAACTCCAATTCCAGGAGAACTCCAGTTCCAGGGGAATCCAACACCCTCTTCTGACCTCCGCAGCATTGCACGACACGGGTGCACAAACTTGCATGCAGACAGTGCATTCATACACATACAGAAATAAATAGCATTCATCACAACAGAAAATAAATAATAAAAAAACTTAAAAAAAAAGAAAGACCTCTTCATCAAAAAAAAAAAAAAAAAAAGAAAAAGGAAGACGATGGCAGATTGGTGTTCATGCACTAACTGATGGTGGAAGGCACCTAGATAAGGAACCAGATAGACCTTCATGAACGGATCAAGGAAGAAAATGAATCATAACAAATGCAATAGCAAAAAAAAAAAAAAGGAAAAATAAAATCATGATATCTATAGGAAAATGGATGGAACTGTAAATCATCACATTAAGTGAAATGAGACAGATTCAGAAAAACAAATGTTGCATGTTTTCTATTCTTATATATGGCATGAAAGTAGAAGTGGACTATTTGTATAAAGAAAGAGGCCTAACAGGAGAGAGAGGAAACTGATGTGTAGGAAGCATGAGCACCTTCAACGTATTTCAGTACTTCATACACTTGATGAATGTGTCTTTATCTAAAGACTTCTTTTTTCTATTTTTTTTATCATTGATATATATATGATATATACTTAATATAATAATATATATCTCATATATTATGTTACAAATCAAATCTAGATCCGTGTCCCCTTCCCTACGTCCCCACCCCACCAGAGCTCATGCATTCTGTCAAGCATGTTTTTCATCTTTTTCTCAGTCTTCCTCAAAATTCTTGACATAGAAGTTCACTGTTTCGAGCAGAAGTTCACCGTTTCAGTCAGTTCTTTGAGGCAGTCTTTTCTGTTGTTGTTGTTGTTGTTCTTTCCAATATGTGTCATTCCCAGCTACTTGGACAAAAGCTCAAGGAGCCCTGGACAAGAAATACTTACTACTAGGTAATTGGTGCTAGCATTCACAGGTGAGAGATAACATTTGTCATTTGTTGTTCTGAGACTGTGTTACTTCACAACATAATATCTTCTAGTTCCATCCATTTACCTGCAAAGTTCATGATTGTCATCCTTCTTTACTACTGCATAGAACTCCATTGGGTAGTTGTGCATTTTCTCTATCTACTCTTCAGTTGAGGGGCACTTGGGTTGGTTCCAGCTCCTTGCTATTGTGAAGAGAGCTGCAATAAACATGGCTGTGTATGTATCTCTGCAGTGAGGAGTCTTGTGGGTACATACCCAGGAGTGGTATGGCAGGGTCAGGTGGCAAGTTCATTCCAAGTCTTCCAAGGGTTCTCCACACTGCTTTCCATAGTGGCTGTACAGTTTACATTCCCACCAGCAGTGGATGAATTTTCCCTTTTCCCCACAACCTCTCCAGCACTTGGTATCATTTGTTTTCTTGATCCTAGCCAGTCTTATTGGAGTAAGATGATATCTTAAAGTGGTTTCAATTTGCATTTCCTTAATTATTAGTGACATTGAACACTTCTTAAGATGTTTCTCAGCCATCTCGAATTCCTCACATGTGAAATCACTGTTCAGTTCTTTCCTCCATCTATTAAGTGGGTCATTTGTTTTCTTTCTCCTTTATTTTTTGAGTAGTTTATATATTCTGAAAATCAATGCTTTGTCAGATGTATCTGCAGTGAAGGTTTCCTCCCACTCTGTGGGATTTCTCTTCACTTCCCTGATTGTTTCTTGTGATGTACAGAAGCTTTTGAGTTTAATGAGGTCCCATTTGTCAATTGTCAACCTTATTTCTTGTGCAGCTGTTCTCTGATGTAGAAAGTCTTTTCCTATGCCTATTGTTCTAGTTTGTCTTCCATTGCTGTGACAAAACACTCTGACTGACACTAACTTGGGGAGAAAAAGGTTTATTCAGCTTACGTCTCCTGGGTCACAGTTCATCACTCAGGGAGCCCAAGGCAGGAACTAGGGGCAGGAACCTGGAGGCAGGAGCTGAAGCACAGGCCATGGAGGAATGCTGTTCACTGGCTTGCTCTTCTGGCTCATGCCCAGCCAGCCTTCTTATACAGTACACAACAACCTGCCCAGGGTGGCACCACTCATTGTGGACTGGACCCTGCCACACTGCTTGACAATCAGACAATATTCCACAGATGTGGCCACAGACCAAGCCAATAGAGCCAATTCCCCAATTGAGGATCCCTCAACCTAGGTGTGTCAAGTTGACACTAAAGCTATCCAGCACAATTGACCCCTTTGTCAACTTGATATACAAAACACATCGCTGGGGCTGGAGAGATGGCCTAGTGGTTAAGAGCGCTGACCGCTCTTGCGGAGGACCCGGGTTCGATCACCAGTGCCCACATGGTGGCCGAGAACCATCTGAAACTCCAATTCCAGGAGAACTCCAATTCCAGGGGAATCCGACACCCTCTTCTGACCTCCGCAGCATTGCACGACACGGTTGCACAGACTTGCATGCTGACAGTACATTCATGCACATATGGACATAAATAAAATTAATAAAAAAAAAACATCGCTATTAAACCACCACCTTTCCAGTTCTTATCCCCAAAGTATGATGTTAACATTAATCACAACCTAAGACAGTAAAACCTTAAAAGCCCCACAGTCCTTAAAATATCCAAACACTTAAAAGTTCAGTCTATTAAAAGTCTCTTAACTGTGGGCTGTTATAAAATCCAAAACGAATACTGTCTTATTTCAAAGGGAAGAATCAGGCACACTCAAACAAAACCTAAGTCCAGCAAAGTAGCTGAAGACTGGACACCTAGGATTCACTCACAATCTTCTGGGCTCCAAAGGGTTTCAGCATCTCCCCCTCTCTGACTCTGCTGTCTGTGGAACACATAGCTTGTCTTGAAGGCCCAGGCTGACTCCATTCCACACCTGCCACTGCTCTTGGTGGTCATCCTATGGTCCTGGCATCTCCAAAAAGCTGGGGTTGCCACCAAAACTGAGGCAGCACCTTCACCAATAGTCTTTTCTGCCCTCTCTTGGTGCCAAGCCTCACCATCTCTCCATGAACCCTGCGAACCTGGGGTCTTCAATGCAACTGAGGTGCACTTCCACCAATGGTCTTTCCTGACCTCTCACAGTGCCAAGCCTCGGCTGCTCTCTGTGACCCCCTGAAATTTCAACACCAGAACTATATAGGAGACTCTTGCACACTACCAAGTCCTGCTTCTGGCTTGAGATGGAGGCTCAGGTCCCTTCTGGAGCACAGCTTCTGTGTGCTGACCCTGAAGAAATTCTTCCCAGAAGATTTCACTACAGAGATACTGGTCTCTTGTTACTTAGCCCCAGCTAACCAGCATCAATTATCCAAGTACAACAAAGATTTCATTTCAGGTTCTGGTCTCTTGTTACTTACAAATGATTTTTCAGCCCCAGCTGGACCAGAACCCACAGATTAAACAGTCCTGATGATCTCTGCTTCCCTTTGAAACTTCACAAGCCCGGCCTCCATCATCTACAAGTCTTTCAGCAAAACTCTTCCAAGTTCCACAGCAACTATCTTTAGGCATTCAATGATTTTTCTAGCCCAAATTTCCAAACGCTTCCACAATCCTTCCCCAAAACACCAAGGTCAGGTCTATCACAGCAATAGCCCACTCTCTGGTGTGGTGCTGCCACTGGGATTTGTGGCGGGGCCCACTTAATCCTAGGATGACCCATGTGGAAAGCCCATGCAGGAAAACACACCACGTGTAGGCAGGTTGAGGTTCAAATGCAGAGAGAGATTTTATTACAACATGTCTGCTTAAATATCCATCATGACTCAATTCTCAGGGCCCAATGCTAAATCTTTTCGTCACTATACTTCACCCCATGGGTGTGGCCAGGGAGGTACCATTGGCTTAGAATCCAATCCATCTAACTAAGCTTTCCCACATCTCACCCTTTAATTTTATTTTTTTAATTTTTCTGAAAGGCAGTGGAGCCCATGGGTGAGGCTAACAACCCAAAGGAACCTGAGTTTTAAATAGCCAGCTGCTCAAGCTTGTTTTGAGTTCTAGGCAGTAGGGGACAGGTCAGACCTGAAACTTCATTTTCACACTAAGGCCAATTAATATCCAAAAATCCCAACCATGAAGTAAGCTGATTGTCAAGCATAAGCAGTGAATAAAACATTCATGTAAAACCAATTAGCAAGTATCTATGTTCATATTTTGAACAACCCAAGGTTCCCATAATCCAATTGGAGAAGCTTTTATGCACACGCATATTGATTAAATAAGAGTCCAATATATATTGCTGTAGTCTCCCCAATCTCTCCACAACCCTTACATTCTACCATACCTCCTCTTCTGCAAGTTGTTCCCTAAGCTTTGGGAAAGGGGCACAAGTGGGTGAGAAGCAAAACAGTCTATTTTCTCTGGAGATGTCATTTTGGACTCTAGTCAGGTTGTTTCCCTTCATGGGTTGACACCTTATCCAGGGTACCTTTTTAATCCTACTAACAAAGCACAAGCAATTAGATGTACAGGCATTTAAACAATATTATTTTGGCAAGCTAAGCTGTGAGCACAGACACAGATGTTGGAATGGTATGCTAATCCACAAACTGTGGTTTCTCTATAAAAGATGACAGGTTCTTACTGTGGCTTATAACATCTCCTAACCACTAGAGGACGTAAGCTTATGGCATCAGCCATGAATTATTCCTCCAAGGAGAGAGCTAATAGCCAACTGGATTTGGGATATATATAGACACATGGCTGCCACTGTTGCACAGTAACTCCAGGCAGTCGAGGTGTAGCTGATACTGACAGGAGTCTTGCTTGACTCAAAGAGACCAATATTTTGCTTTATTGCATTAGTGGCCTTTGATAACGCTCTCTGGCATTTCAGAGGCCAACTGTACATTAGCAAGTGATGTCTCAAAACATGTTTTCATGCTTACATCAGGTCTTTGACAACAGGGACTTAAAACCTTTCTCCTTGCTGATATCCCATTTTTATAGGCAAAAGGCCTTTATAATTTGGGGGGCTTGGATCCCCTAGCTAACATTTCTTTGGCAGAATAATCCATTGCTGATATCAGAGCTCTCCTGTATTAATATATTTTGCTTAATTACATAGCTTATAGAGACTTCATTATTATCTACAGTCAGGGAATGACTTCAGTACTATCATGTTTCTCTTTTTCCTATAAAAAGGAAGAGGTAGGAAGGTTTCTCAGCATCTGGAAGGTAAACTTCGTTAGGGCCCATTATAAACAGTTATCCCAAATAGAATTCAGAGAGATGCTCAGTGTCTGTGACTCAGGCAGTCTGAGGTTCCTTTCTCTTTAATGTTCAGATGGGTCAGCCTCTCTGCTGGCATTTCCAGGTCCATCCTGCACAGCCAAAAGTTGTACATTTTCAGGCATTTAGGTTGGTGTTTTTACCTGTGGGAACATACAAATCTCCTCCCATTGTTAGTTTCAAGACCTCAAAATTAAAAATTTATGAAAAGGTTTGGAATGCAGAATGAATATTATACCACCTCCCTCTTTTTGTTTTCTTTTTAATTTTTATGTTTTGATCTATAGATGCCTAAGTTGTCCTACAAGTAAAGGAAAATGTTACAAAGTGATACTGTATAACGCAGAAAAATATAGAGACCATTTGTGTACCTTAACCCCAAAGTTATTGTTGGAAATTCAGTACAGATTGTAAATAAAACAATTAACATTTTATATTCCCAATTAGTTCCAATGCATTACCATTTTAAACTGCACACCTTGCAAAGTGGATTTTGATAACTAACTTTCTCCAAGCTCTTGACCTTCTCCAGGCCTGGCATGAAAACCTGCTTTAAAGATTTCACAATATGTAGCTTGTAATAAAATTTTCTTTTACAGTTTTTATGCCCATCAGTTAAAGACTGGCTAGATATGCCCCATGAGATGTTACCATCATAACCATCTTGATATTTTTTATTTTTTGTGGGAGCTTTTTTTGTCATAAACAGGTACAACGCAGTCCTGCTAAGGGAGAGGGACGCACAGTGCCCACTTTGTGGACAGTGTGGGGAACCGGCCTCATTGTGTAGAGGACAGCTGGTTACTTCTGTGACCTGACTAGGGAGGTGTTTTCCTACTCGGGTACTTGGCCTGGGACAACGATACATGTTTCCCACTCTTGGCTGAAACTTTCCACCTGCCCAAGTCCAGGACAGGAATTTCACACTAGCTTCCCAGGTTGGTGGTCCGCAAAGGGAGCCTTTTTCCAAACCAACTGGTCACCCACAGGCCTCAACGCCAGCTACCCACTGGTCATCTGAACAAAATGCAGGCTTAGCCTGTATGCATGCAAAAAATTTATAAAAAGAAAAATGGCAGCGGCCGCAAATTCTGCAACGATGTTAATCGGAATTCAAAATTTTTATTTTTAAAATTTTTATACCTGTTATTTTTTATTTCCAAATACTCAAAAACTTATTAACAGTTTAAAACAATGAAAAACCTGGTTGCATCTTTGTTTTAGATGTTGAAAGGGCGTAACCAGAAGGTGGCAGTGTAGATCCATTATTTTAAATTTTTAATAGATAACCCATAACCTTTGTTGAAATTGAATTATGTTTTGGCTGTTTAATATAAATCTGTGTCTTGAGAAGGAAGGGCCTCATTCCAACTCAGAGGCAATGTTTTTACTAGTATCATGGCTGTTAACATTATAATATACTTAGAACACAAGTACACACATCCATACACACGTGTGCATGCACATACATATACACATACATAATAAAGGTTTATTAGGTTGACCTGTAAAGGAAGAAAGCCATATTGTTTGATGTCCAATGAAAAACATGAATTTTTTATAATTTGTTATAGGGTTATTTTTACATAATTAGAATAAATGTCCTAGTAATGCATGAAACAGCTGAGATCCATATGCCACCTCTTAGGCCCATTCCCAAACATTTGCCTTTAATGAACTATACCTAAAGTTTACTATTCATTCCCTATCCTATCCTTTCTGGTTGAATATGCCTAAACTGTCCCTATATTATTTACAAATCTAAAGATTGAGGATTCCCAAAAGTAGACAGGCCAAAGTTTTTGTAGTTTTGGACTGATCCATCATGTCTTATTATTAAGGATTTTGGAAGAATAGGAATTATCCATAATCACAATTACAACCATTATTAATTGTTATTAATTATCAATAATTAGCATTAACCATTATTAGTCAGAACAATCATTAATTATTATGAATAATAACTGTCAATAATAATAGCCAACAACAATGAACAATTTACCATTAGACTGAATTTTTATCAATTATTATTAATAATTATATTCAATAACAATAACTATAACCATTAATAACAATTACTACTAATAATTAACAACATCTATCATTAAACTGAATAATATGTATAATATAAACCCAAATAAATTTTTTTTGATAAACATTTATTTATTTTTTTTTATTTAATTTTTTTTATTGATGCTTTGTGCATTTCATACATCATTTTCCAATTCATTTCAGGCATATTTCCCTTTCCCTTCCCCCCCACCCCCACCCCAACCAAGATCATGCATTCTGCCATAACTGCCCTGCATATTTCTCTCAGTTTTTTTTTTTCCATTTTTTAGCTATAAGTGATAATCCATGAGTACAAGCATCCTTCATGTAAAACCAATTTGCAGGCTGTTGTGCCAAAACCCCCACAGCCCCACCTTCCAGCTTGGGGTGAGGGGTTGTTTGTTCAATCAGGTTGATTAAATGAGGGTCCAGACTACATTTCTGTAGTTTCACCATTCACCCCAATCGCAGCCCTTACATTCTACCATGCCCCCTCTTCCGCAGATTATTCCCTGGGCTTAGAAAAGAGGTACAGGTGGATGAGAAGCAGAACAGTCTACTCTCTCTGGAGCTGTTGTCTTGGACTCTGGTCAATTCTGGCTGATTCCTTTCATGGGCTGACAGTTTGTCCAGTAATAACCTTTCGATCCTACTAATGAAGCACAAGCAATTAGATATATAGGTATTTAAACAGCATTAATAGTTATGGTAGGTTACTTTGGTATAGACACATATGTTTAGATGATATGTTGATCCATGAATTACATTTTTTCCTGTTAAATATGACAGGGTCTTACTGTGGCTTATGAGATCTCCTAACCTGTAGAGGATGTAAGCTTGTGGCATCAGCCATGGGTTATTCCTCCAAGGAGAGAGCCAATAGCCAATTAGATTTGGGATATACAGGCATATGGCTGCCTCTGCTGCACAGTATTTCCAGGCAGGTGAGGTGTAGCTGGTGTTGAC
>VZQC01002869.1:96644-153430 GCA_009823505.1 Rhizomys pruinosus
GTAGAAAGTGTATTCTCTGGTGTTTGGGTGAAATATTCGATAGATGTCTGTGAGGTCCATTTGGTGTATTGTGTCATTTAGTTCAGATGTCTCTCTGTTTATCCTTTGTCCTGTTGATCTGTCTAGGGGACTTAATGGGGTATTGAAGTCCCCTAGTATTAGTGTGCTGTGGTTAATCTGTGCCTTGAGATCATGAAGATTTTTCTTTATAAAATTTGGTGCACCGGTGTTTGGTGCATATATGTTAAGGGGTATAAAACAAACATTTTTTTATGAATTGAATCTATTTTTGTTTATAGTTAGCTAAATAGATTTAAACCTGTAGCATTATAATGAATTAAAAGTGGGAACTCACATTCACTCACACATACTCACAGCTTGAAATGGGCTTAAAGAAACATAAAATAGTTTTATTCAAAAAATTTCTCATTTAAATTGAACCAAAATATCAATTTACTTTGTTAAAGAGACTTTTACCAATGGTCCTTAAAAAAGATAATTTATCAGAGCAAGTTTGTTTTGTTAGAACTTCAAGGCCTATAATTTTCCTAGAAATCAATCTATCTTGTTTCCAAAATGCTGAAGTCAAAATGATGTTACCTAAAATCAAAATTTAGTGGGCATGATTTAGATATCATGTGCTGAGTCTGCAAGCTGGTATGAATGCACAGCAGGCAGGCTTATGGTGCCAGGCCAGAGCCCAGACCACATGTGATCAAGAATTCTGTGAGAAGAGATTTTTAAGGTGAAACACATTTAAAAAGAGGAAGATAAAATTAAATCAACCATATCTAGGGTACCCGGGGTTTAAGTAAAAATATTACACTTTAAGTTAAACATGCTGAAATAGATTTGAACTACTGTTAGTTAAATCCCAACCTTGGATCTACAAATAGATGGCAGGTTTTAGGTAAGAAGAGTTAGATTTAGAAAAAACCCATAAGAAGACTAGAGAGCAACAAACTTTTATCCAAAAACAGATTTTGTATACAAAATTTAAGAGAAAAATGACCAATGCTTGAAATTATTTGGAAGAGGCTGCTTTTGGAGAAGGGCAGTTCTGTGAAAGGCCTTAATTTGCAACAGAAAGAATTGGGCTCAGGACTAGGAGAGCTACCAGGAGAAAATCTACATATGAACAAGATTGGAACCGAACTTGAGGAGCCTGAGGAGCCAGTTCCTCACAGCAGGAGTCTTTCTTTGGCTGGGGAGGTGGTATTTAAAACCAGAAAGTTTTTCAGACCTGTAGAATTAAGAAAAATTGTTTTAAGGCCAAACATAACTGCTAAGGCTTAATACTAAATTCAGCCTTGAGGTCACTGGCTTTTATAGCCTGCAGGAGTGACCATGCCAGGAGGCACATGCCTAGAAGGCACTGGGTACTCCCTCTGAACCAAATCAGAGGCAGGCTCTCCACGTGTACAAACCCACATGCCCTCAGACCACAGTCCCATCCACCGAGACCAGCAGGAAAGATGGCTCCACCACAACAGATAGATATCAGGAGAGAGAGAAGAAAAAGGCAAGATTTAGGGGTATGCATACCTAAATTGTTAAGGTTTCCTTCTGCCCCATGTTTGGATGTCAATTGTGGTGTTGCCGCTGGGATTTGTGGCAGGGTCCATTTAATCCTAGGATGACCCATGTGGAAAGCCCGCACAGGAAAACACACCACGTGTAGGCAGGTTGAGGTTCAAATGCAGAGAGAGATTTTATTACAACATGTCTGCTTAAATATCCATCATCACTCAATTCTCAGGACTCAATGCTAAATCTTTTCATCACTACACTCCACCCCATGGGTGTGGCCAGGGAGGTACCTTTGGCTTAGAATCCAACCCATCTAGCTAACCTTTCCCACACTCTGTTACCAATTTCTGTTCTAGTTTGTCTTCCATTGCTGTGACAAAAACAGTCTGACCGACACCAACTTGGGGAGGAAAGGGTTTATTCAGCTTACATCTCCTGGGTCACAGTTCATCACTCAGGGAGCCCAAGGCAGGAACTCGGGGCAGGAACCTGGAGGCAGGAGCTGAAGCACAGGCTGTGGAGGAATGCTATTCACTGGCTTGCTCCTCTGGCTCATGCCCAGCTCGCCTTCTTATACGGTGCACAACAACCTGCCCAGGGTGGCACCACTCATTGTGGGCTGGGCCCTCCTGCACTGCTCAACCCTCAAGACAATACTCCCCAGATGTGGCCACAGGCCAATCCAAAGGAGCAAATTCCCCAATTGAGGCTTCCTCAACCCAGGTGTGTCAAGTTGACACTAAAGCTATCCAGCACACCTATGTCTTGTAGTCTTCTATTGCCTTCAGAATTTGGGATCTTTAATCCATCTGGAGTTGACTTTTGTACAGGGTGAGAAGTAGGGGTTTAATTTCATTCTTCTACAAGTGGTGATTCAGTTGTGCCACCACCACTTACTGAAGATGTTGTCTTTCCTCCATTGTGTCTTCTTGGGCCCCCTATCAAATACGAGATGGCTGAAATTGTATGTGCTCAGGTTTGGATCTTCAGTTTTGTTCCATTGGTCAACAGGTCTGTTTTTGTGCCAGTACCAAGTTGTTTTTATGACTATAGCCCTGTAGTATAGTTTGAAGTCTGGTATAGAGATCACCCCTATATTGCTGGTTTCACTCAGGGTTGTTTTGTCTATTTGGGGTCTTTTGTTTTTCCAAATGAAATTAAGGACTTTTTCTCCAAGCCTGTGAAGAAACTCTTGGGGATTTTAATTGAAAGTGCATTAAATCTATACAAGGGTTTGGGTAGAATAGACATTTTTACTACATGAATTTTCACAATCCATTAGCATGGGAAGTTTTTCCATCTTCTGATGTCTTCTCTTCTTCAATTGCCTTCTTCAGGGGTTTTAAATTTTTGTTGGAGATCTTTGGTGTCTTTGTTTAGGTTTGTTCCTAGGTATTTTGTTGTTTTTGAGGCTATTGTGAGTGGGAAGGTCTCCTTGAATTCCTTCTTCAGTTGCTTGTTGTTGGTGTAAAGAAACGCTACTGATTTTTCTAGGTTAATTTTGTATCCTGCCACTTTACTGAAGCTCTTAATCATTTCTAGGAGTTTTCTGGTGGAGTTTTTAGCATCCCTAAAGTCAACAATCATATCATCAGCAAAAAGGGATATATTGACTTCTTCTTTTCCAAGTAATACTCCTTTAATTTCCTTTTCTTGCCTTATTGCCCTAGCAAGTGTTTTAAGCACTATATTGAAGAGGAGTGGTGACAGAAGGCAGCCTTGCCAAGTTCCTACCTTTAAAGGGAATGTTTCTGTCATTTCCCCATTTAGCATGGTATTGGCTGTAGCTTTCCTGTATATGGCTTTGATTACATTGAGGAATGATCCCTCCATTCCAATTCCTTCTAGGACTTTAAGCATGAAAGGATGCCTGGAAGGTTGGAGTTGTTCCCTCTTTCTTTTGGTTAACTGGGCTAGAGGTCTGTCTATCTTGTTTATTCTCTCAAAGAACCAGCTTTTGGATTCATTGATTTTTTGTATGGTTTTCTTTGTTTCTATTTCATTGATCTCTGCTCTGATTTTTGTTATTTCTTCTTGTCTGCTCCGTTTAGGGTTCATTTGTTGTTGTTTCTCAAGTATTTTTAGCTGCAGTGTTAGGTCATTCACTTGTGTTCTTTCTGTTTTTTTAATGTAGGCACTTAGAGCTATAAACTTCCCTCTTAGGACTGCTTTTAAAGTGTCCCATAGATTTTGCTGTGTTGTTTTATCATTGTCATTCAGTTCCAGGAATGTTTTTATTTCTTTCTTTATTTCTTCCTTGACCCACTCATTATTCAGGAGAGTGTTGTTTAGTCTCCATGTGTTCCTGTAGGTTGTAGGGTTTATTCTGGTGTTGATATTGAGTTTTATTGCACTGTGGTCTGATAGAATGCATGAGATTATTTCAATCTTTTTATATTTGTTGAGTTTTTTCCTGTGTCCCAGTATATGGTCTATTTTGGAGAATGTTCCATGAGGTGCTGAGTAGAAAGTGTATTCTCTGGTGTTTGGGTGAAATATTCGATAGATGTCTGTGAGGTCCATTTGGTGTATTGTGTCATTTAGTTCAGATGTCTCTCTGTTTATCCTTTGTCCTGTTGATCTGTCTAGGGGACTTAATGGGGTATTGAAGTCCCCTAGTATTAGTGTGCTGTGGTTAATCTGTGCCTTGAGATCATGAAGATTTTTCTTTATAAAATTTGGTGCACCGGTGTTTGGTGCATATATGTTAAGGGGTATAAAACAAACATTTTTTTATGAATTGAATCTATTTTTGTTTATAGTTAGCTAAATAGATTTAAACCTGTAGCATTATAATGAATTAAAAGTGGGAACTCACATTCACTCACACATACTCACAGCTTGAAATGGGCTTAAAGAAACATAAAATAGTTTTATTCAAAAAATTTCTCATTTAAATTGAACCAAAATATCAATTTACTTTGTTAAAGAGACTTTTACCAATGGTCCTTAAAAAAGATAATTTATCAGAGCAAGTTTGTTTTGTTAGAACTTCAAGGCCTATAATTTTCCTAGAAATCAATCTATCTTGTTTCCAAAATGCTGAAGTCAAAATGATGTTACCTAAAATCAAAATTTAGTGGGCATGATTTAGATATCATGTGCTGAGTCTGCAAGCTGGTATGAATGCACAGCAGGCAGGCTTATGGTGCCAGGCCAGAGCCCAGACCACATGTGATCAAGAATTCTGTGAGAAGAGATTTTTAAGGTGAAACACATTTAAAAAGAGGAAGATAAAATTAAATCAACCATATCTAGGGTACCCGGGGTTTAAGTAAAAATATTACACTTTAAGTTAAACATGCTGAAATAGATTTGAACTACTGTTAGTTAAATCCCAACCTTGGATCTACAAATAGATGGCAGGTTTTAGGTAAGAAGAGTTAGATTTAGAAAAAACCCATAAGAAGACTAGAGAGCAACAAACTTTTATCCAAAAACAGATTTTGTATACAAAATTTAAGAGAAAAATGACCAATGCTTGAAATTATTTGGAAGAGGCTGCTTTTGGAGAAGGGCAGTTCTGTGAAAGGCCTTAATTTGCAACAGAAAGAATTGGGCTCAGGACTAGGAGAGCTACCAGGAGAAAATCTACATATGAACAAGATTGGAACCGAACTTGAGGAGCCTGAGGAGCCAGTTCCTCACAGCAGGAGTCTTTCTTTGGCTGGGGAGGTGGTATTTAAAACCAGAAAGTTTTTCAGACCTGTAGAATTAAGAAAAATTGTTTTAAGGCCAAACATAACTGCTAAGGCTTAATACTAAATTCAGCCTTGAGGTCACTGGCTTTTATAGCCTGCAGGAGTGACCATGCCAGGAGGCACATGCCTAGAAGGCACTGGGTACTCCCTCTGAACCAAATCAGAGGCAGGCTCTCCACGTGTACAAACCCACATGCCCTCAGACCACAGTCCCATCCACCGAGACCAGCAGGAAAGATGGCTCCACCACAACAGATAGATATCAGGAGAGAGAGAAGAAAAAGGCAAGATTTAGGGGTATGCATACCTAAATTGTTAAGGTTTCCTTCTGCCCCATGTTTGGATGTCAATTGTGGTGTTGCCGCTGGGATTTGTGGCAGGGTCCATTTAATCCTAGGATGACCCATGTGGAAAGCCCGCACAGGAAAACACACCACGTGTAGGCAGGTTGAGGTTCAAATGCAGAGAGAGATTTTATTACAACATGTCTGCTTAAATATCCATCATCACTCAATTCTCAGGACTCAATGCTAAATCTTTTCATCACTACACTCCACCCCATGGGTGTGGCCAGGGAGGTACCTTTGGCTTAGAATCCAACCCATCTAGCTAACCTTTCCCACACTCTGTTACCAATTTCTGTTCTAGTTTGTCTTCCATTGCTGTGACAAAAACAGTCTGACCGACACCAACTTGGGGAGGAAAGGGTTTATTCAGCTTACATCTCCTGGGTCACAGTTCATCACTCAGGGAGCCCAAGGCAGGAACTCGGGGCAGGAACCTGGAGGCAGGAGCTGAAGCACAGGCTGTGGAGGAATGCTATTCACTGGCTTGCTCCTCTGGCTCATGCCCAGCTCGCCTTCTTATACGGTGCACAACAACCTGCCCAGGGTGGCACCACTCATTGTGGGCTGGGCCCTCCTGCACTGCTCAACCCTCAAGACAATACTCCCCAGATGTGGCCACAGGCCAATCCAAAGGAGCAAATTCCCCAATTGAGGCTTCCTCAACCCAGGTGTGTCAAGTTGACACTAAAGCTATCCAGCACACCTATGTCTTGTAGTCTTCTATTGCCTTCAGAATTTGGGATCTTTAATCCATCTGGAGTTGACTTTTGTACAGGGTGAGAAGTAGGGGTTTAATTTCATTCTTCTACAAGTGGTGATTCAGTTGTGCCACCACCACTTACTGAAGATGTTGTCTTTCCTCCATTGTGTCTTCTTGGGCCCCCTATCAAATACGAGATGGCTGAAATTGTATGTGCTCAGGTTTGGATCTTCAGTTTTGTTCCATTGGTCAACAGGTCTGTTTTTGTGCCAGTACCAAGTTGTTTTTATGACTATAGCCCTGTAGTATAGTTTGAAGTCTGGTATAGAGATCACCCCTATATTGCTGGTTTCACTCAGGGTTGTTTTGTCTATTTGGGGTCTTTTGTTTTTCCAAATGAAATTAAGGACTTTTTCTCCAAGCCTGTGAAGAAACTCTTGGGGATTTTAATTGAAAGTGCATTAAATCTATACAAGGGTTTGGGTAGAATAGACATTTTTACTACATGAATTTTCACAATCCATTAGCATGGGAAGTTTTTCCATCTTCTGATGTCTTCTCTTCTTCAATTGCCTTCTTCAGGGGTTTTAAATTTTTGTTGGAGATCTTTGGTGTCTTTGTTTAGGTTTGTTCCTAGGTATTTTGTTGTTTTTGAGGCTATTGTGAGTGGGAAGGTCTCCTTGAATTCCTTCTTCAGTTGCTTGTTGTTGGTGTAAAGAAACGCTACTGATTTTTCTAGGTTAATTTTGTATCCTGCCACTTTACTGAAGCTCTTAATCATTTCTAGGAGTTTTCTGGTGGAGTTTTTAGCATCCCTAAAGTCAACAATCATATCATCAGCAAAAAGGGATATATTGACTTCTTCTTTTCCAAGTAATACTCCTTTAATTTCCTTTTCTTGCCTTATTGCCCTAGCAAGTGTTTTAAGCACTATATTGAAGAGGAGTGGTGACAGAAGGCAGCCTTGCCAAGTTCCTACCTTTAAAGGGAATGTTTCTGTCATTTCCCCATTTAGCATGGTATTGGCTGTAGCTTTCCTGTATATGGCTTTGATTACATTGAGGAATGATCCCTCCATTCCAATTCCTTCTAGGACTTTAAGCATGAAAGGATGCTGGAATTCGTCAAAGGCCTTTTCCACATCAATTCAGATAATTGTGTGGTTTTTGTCTTTCAGTCCATTTATATGCTTGATGATATTTATTGATTTTCATATGTTGAACCATCCCTCCATCTCTGGTATGAATCCAACTTGGTCGTGATGGATGATCTTCTTGATGTGGGTTTGTATGTGATTTGCCAGTATCCTGATTAGAATTTTGGCATCTGTGTTCATTAATGAGATGGGTCTGTAGTTCTCCATTTTGGTTGTATCTTTGTCTAGTTTTGGTAATAGAGTCATGTTGGCTTCATAGAAGGAATTTGGAAGAATTCCCTCTGTTTGTATCCTTCTAAACAATTTAAGTAATAATGGTTGTAAGTCATTTTGAAATGTTTTATAGAATTCTGCCGTGAAACTGTCTGGGCCTGGGCTTTTTTTAGTTGGGAGGTTTCTTATTACATCTTCAATTTCTTCGTATGTTATGCATCTGTTTAAGCTGTCAATCTCTTCTTGGTTGAGCTTTGGTGATTCCCAGGATTTCAGATATTCTATCCATTTCTTCTAGGTTTTCAAACGTAAGAGAGTAAAGGTTTTTGAAGTATTCCCATATAATTTTCTGGATATTTTCATTGTCTGTTGTGATATTTCCCCTTTCATCATGGATTGTATTGATTTGAAGTTGTTCCTTCTTTCTTTTAGTTAACCAGGGTAGAGGTCTGTTTATCTTGTTTATTCTTTCAAAGAACCAATTTTTGGATTCATTTATTTTTTTGTATTGTTTTCTTTGTTTGTATTTCATTGATTTCTGCTCTAATTTTTGTTATTCCTTCCTCTCTGTTGCATTTAGGGTTCACATGTTGTTGTCTCTTAAGTGTTTTAAGCTGCAGGGTTAAATAGTTCACTTGTGCTCTTTCTGTTTTTCTTTCTTTTTTTTTTTTTTGTCTTTTTGAGACAGGGTCTCCCTGTAGCCCCAGCTGTCCTGGAACTCACTCTGTAGACCAGGCTGGCCTTGAACTCACAAAGATCCGCCTGCCTCTGCCTCCCAAGTGTTAGGATTAAGGATACCCTGTCTCGAAAAGACAAAAAATAAATAAATAAATAAATAAATAAATAAATAAATAAATAAATAAAAATAAAGTACCCCATAGGTTTTGTTCTGTTGTATTACCATTGTCATTCAGTTCCAGGTATCATTTTATTTCTTTCTTTATCACTTCCTTGACCCATTTGTTATTCAGGAGTGTGTTGTTTAGTCTCCATGTATTCTTGTAGATAATAGGGCTTATCCTGGTATTGATAGTAAGCTTTATTGAGTTGTGGTGTGATAGAATGCATGAAATTATTTCAATCTTTTTGTATTTGTGGTATCTTCTGTGTCCCAGTATGTGGTCGAATTTGGAAAATGTTCCGTGGGGTGCTGAGTAGAAAGTGTATTCTCTGGTATTAAGGTGGAATATTCCATAGATGTCTCTGAGGTCTGTTTGGTGTATCGTATCATTCAGTTCAGATGTCTCTCCGTTTATTCTTTGTCCAGTTGATTGTCCAAGGGCTCAGTGGGGTATTGAAATCCCCTACTATGAGTGTACTGTGGTTAATCTGTGCCTTGTGGTCCTGGAGAATTTTCTTTATAAAGTTTGTAGCACTAGAGTTTGGTGCATATATATTCATAATTGTGAAATCTTCATGGTGAATTGTTTCTTTGATAAGAATGTAATGGCCTTCTTTGTCTCTTCTGATTTCTTTTACTCTGAAGTTCATTTTGCCTGATATTAAAATAGCAACACCTGCTTTCTTTTTGTTGCCATTTGCTTAGAATATTTTTTTCCCATCCTTTCACTTTAATGTGGTGCCTATCCTTGAAGGTAGGATGCGTTTCTTGTAGACAGCATATTGATGGACTCTGTTTCCTAATCCAATCTCCCAGTCTATGTCTTTTGATTGGGGAATTAGGCCATTAATATTTAAGGTTATAAATGATAGATGTGTGTTGCTTCCTTTCACCTTATTATCCATTTGCATTTTTGGACTAGGTTTCTACTTTGTAGTTATGCTTTTATTAATTTCTCTTTCTAGGTGCCTGGGGATAGTTGCTCCCTTTTTTTGTCCTATGAATTGCTTCAAGTATTCTCTGAAGGGTTGGTTTTCAGGACATGTATTCTTTCATCTTGTTTCTGTCATGGAAGACTTTTCTCTCTCCTTCAACTATAATCAACATTTTTGCTGGGTATGGCAACCTGGGTTGGTGTCTATAATCCTTTAACACTGGGAATGTTTTACTCCACGTTCTTCTTGCTTTCATAGTTTGCACTGAGAAGTCAGTTGTAATTCTGACAGGTTTCCCCTTGTATGTAACTCGTTTTCTCTCATGGCTTTCAGAATTTTGTCTTTGTTTTGGGCGTCTATTGTTTTAACTATGATATGCCATGGGGAGTTTATTTTCTGGTCTTGTCTGTTTGGAGTTCTATGTGGTTCTTGTATTTGTATTGGTTTGTCCTTTTTTTTAAATTTTTTTTTGTATGTGTATGAGTGTACTGTCTGCATGTAGGTTTGTGCACCCGTGTCATGCAATGCCACAGAGGTCAGAAGAGGGTCTCAGATTCCTCTGGAACTGGAGTTCTCCTGGAATTGGAGTTAACAGACGGTTCTCAGCTGCCATGTGGGTGCTGGGGATCGAACCCGGGTCCTCTGAAAGAGCAGTCGGTGCTCTTAACTGCTAGGCCATCTCTCCAGCCCCTGTCCTTTTTTAGTTTGGGGAAAATTTCATCTATTATTCTGTTGATGATCTGATCAATACCATTCTCTTGGGATTCTTCTTCCTCTATTCATATGATGCGGAGTTTTGATCTTTTCATTGTGTCCCACAGTTCCTGGTTGTTCCACTTTTGTGTATTTTTAAATTTTTCATAATCTTTACTTGAGGTTGTTAGTTGTTTTGTGTTATCTTCCAGGTCTGATATTCTTTGTTCTGCTTCCTCCATTCTGCTTCTGAGGCTTTTTCCATTCCTTTCCTCTTAATTGGATGAGTGTTTGATTTCATTTTTCATTTTGTCTTTTGGTTTCTTTAGTATTTCTACTTCCTTTTGGAGCTTCTCAATATATTTCTGTAGGTCTTTGCTTTGCTGATTGGTTTCCTTATCTGTTTCATCATGGGATCTTTTCAGTGTCTCCACTTCCTTCTGGAGTTTGTCATTCTCTCTATCCAGTTCCTTGAGTTTCATTCTCTCTCTTAAGATCTCTGACTTGTTCTTTATAGTTTTTGATTTCTTTGAGTATGTACACAATTGTACTTCTAATATCTGTGTCCTGGGCCATCCCCAGTGGGATCCCACTGTAGGAGTCTTCCAGAGCTTGGCGGGGAATTATCCTGTACCTTTCCCATGTTGTCTCTTCTTCATATCCTTGGCATGTGGGTTTCTCTTTTTCTGTATTCCAATGTGAATCCCAAGTGGCTCTTCACTGTGTTGAAGGCTTCCTTTGCTTGCCTCCTTCACATGCATTCATTGTTTGATTGATTGATTTATTTTTCTTCTTTTCTCCTTGCTGTGCTTCAGGAGGTCTTGGGAAATCCCTAATCTCCATCTTTATAAAACTTCTAACTATGCACAATAAACAAAAAACAATAATAAGCACATGTGAAATCATAGATATTTTAAATAAAAAAAGTTCGTTGTGACAAGTAAGCTTAGGCACTTTAAAATATTCACATAGACAGGATAAACAAGGTAGCTCAGAATATATATATATATATATATATATATATATATATATACATACATACATACATATATCTCCATATACATATCCTACTTAATTCATTTACTGTTGCTGAAATATATAAATTTTAAGGCTGATCACTTTGGATTGGAAAATATACATCAGGTAAGAGCACTTAGAAATCTATAGAAGGCAGATGGGGCAGATACACTCCCAGTTCCCAGGATTAATCCCCTCTAACTTTCTACTCCCACGTCTCAGCATGCAAGAAAAGGCACATCCACACACCCAGAGGCCCCAAACTGGACCATAGCTTTGGATCTGGCTCAGCTTCCAGATGCCCCAGGTCATGCTCCTGACAGGTGAGACAGAGCCCTACTCACCCACTCTGAGCTCACACTCCCACATCCAGCAGGTGAGAAAGAAGCTCAGAGGTCAAATAAGGCTCCTGTGATACTCCAGAATCCATAGCCATTGGTTAGGGAACACCTCTGGCCACTCCTCTCACTCCACGCTAAGCTTCTTTGGTCCTGAACCCAGATCCAGCCTTTTATAGCCAGCCCAGAGGAACTGGTAGGCTTACCTCACACTGATTATTACCTGTTCTGGGCCCTTCTAAGGGGGGCCCTTCTAAGAAGCTCCATACTAGAAGGGCAAGAATTAGCTGGCCTCTCCAGTACAAAATCAAAAGTGAAAATTTGAAGCCTGTCTTTCATAACTAATAAGAAGACAACAAAGGCACATGAAGAAAACAACCAAACTCAGTCTTTGACTCAATTAAGAAACACTTGATTAAGTCTTGTGACAGAATACAAACCACAAAACAAATCCAAATGCCAAAATCATAGCAACAAAAAACAAACAAACATGAAAAACCCAAAGAATAAGTCCCTGCTATACACGACCAAACCAGTAGAAGACCTCTACAATGAAGACTCCCCAGAATTAACCCAGGACACAGATCTTAAAAACTATCATAAACATACTCAAAGAATTCAAGAAATTTAAAGATTTCAAGGAATTTAAAGAGCACACAAACAAACAAAACAAAGAACTAGAAGAAGACAGAGATAGGCTGTCGCGACCCCCTTCGTCCAGCAAAAGAAGACATGACACGAGAGCAATCTTCCTCAAGTACTTTATTCGGGTACCCTTACATCCGCTCTCTCCCTGTCCCTTCCTGGTTCACCACCTATAAGGCATGTCACAACCAATCGACTTCCACCACGTGGGTCTCAAGGATAGGATATCTTTATGCGGAACAGAGGGCTTCAGCAAAGCCAAACCAAATAAGGACATGTTTGCTGCATGGAGCACTCACCCCCGTGGGGGTGGGAGGTGGAAACCGGCGCCATCTTTGAGGCACGGCACTCCGCAGCTCCCAACAATAGGCTAAAAGAAGGGAATAATAAACCTGGGAAAGAAGTGGAAATACTGAAGAAAGCTCAAGCTGAAATGAAAATGGAAACCTAACACTTATCTGGTCAACAGGAAAGGATGGGAGAAAGCCTCATAGTCTGATCAAGAGACATGGGTTGGGGGAATGGATTAAAAAATTGAATCCAATTGGGGCTGGAGAGATGGCCTAGTGGTTAAGAGCACTGACTGCTCTTGCAGAGGACCCGGGTTCAATCACCAGCACCCACATGGGGGCTGAGAACCATCTTTGACTCCAGTTCCAGGGGAATCTGACACCCTCTTCTGACCTCTGTGGCATTGCATGACATAGGTGCACAAACTTACATGCAGACAGTACACTCATACACATACAAAAATAAATTAAAAAAATAAAATAATTGAATCCAACTATGGATTTGGTGCTAGCATCCACAAATGAAGGATACCATTCTTCATTTGTTTTTCTGGGACTGTGTTATTTTACTTAGCATAATGGCTTCAAGTTCCATCCATTTACCTGCAAAGTTCATGATGTCATCTTTCTTTACCGCTGCATAGAATTCCATTGTGTAGATGTACCACATTTTCTCTAACCACTCCTCAGTTGAAGCACACTTGTGTTGCTTCCAGCTCTGTGCTATTGTGAAGAGAGCTGCGACAAGCATAGATGTGCACATCTCTGCAATAGGATGAGTCTTGTGGGTTTTTACCCAGGAGTGGTATGACTAGGGTCAGGTGGTAAGCTCATTTTCAGTTTCTTGAGAGTTCTCCACATTGCTTTCCATAGGGGTTGCAACGAGTTCGCATTCCCACCAGCAGTGGATGAGTGTTTCCCTTTCCCCACAACTTCTCCAGCATTTGGTATCCTTTGTTTTCTGGATAATAGTTTGTCTTACTGGAGTAAGATGAAATCTTAAGGTGGTTTTAATTTGCATTTCCTTAATTATTAGTGATGTTGAACACTCTAAGATGTTTCTCAGCCATCTTCTTCATTTGTGAAGTCTCTGTTCAGCTCTTTACTCCATCTTTTGAGTAGGTCATTTGTTTTCTTCCTCCTTTGTTTTTTGAGTAGTTTATACACTTTGGATGTTAATGCTCTATTAGATGTATCACTGGTGAAGGTTTCCTCCCACTCTGTGGGTTTTCTCTTCACTTCATTGATTGTTTCTTTTGTTGTACAGTAGTTCTTGAGTTTAACAAGGTCCCATCTGTCAATTGTTGATCTTATTGTGTGAGCAGCTGCTGTCTGATTTAGAAAGTTTAACCTCTGCCCAAACAATAAACCTCTGCAGAGAAAAACTTTAAACAGACTGAGAAAAAGATGCAAGACACGTATAGCAGAATCTATGAACTGAGGCTGGGTGGGGGGCATGGAAAATGGAGTGTGTCTAAATTGGACTGAGAAATGGTGTATGAAACACACAAAACACCAATAAAATATTTTATTTAAAAAACTTGAATCTGAAGTTGGAGAGATGACCTAGTGGTTAAGAGTGCTGACTGCTCTTGCAGAGGAGCCGGGTTTGATCCCGAGCACCCACATGGTGGCTGAAAACCATCTTTAACTCCAGTTCCAGGGGAGTCTGACACCCTCTTCTGACCTCCGTGGCATTTCATGACATGGGTGAACAAACCTACATGCAGGCAGTACATTCATACACATACAAAAATAAAAAAAAATAAAACCTTGAATCCATCTTTTTGTTGTCTATAAGAAAGCCATCTTAAGATGAAAGGATGGAAAATGAAATCTTACAAGCAAATAGTACTAAGAAACAAGCAGAAGTTGCTTTTCTAATATCATTCAAAATAGACTTCAAATTAAAACTAATCAGAAGAGATGAAGAGGGTCACTACATTCTTATCAAAGGAAAAATTAACCATGAAGACTTCACAAGCATGAATATATATGCACCAAATACTGGTGCATCGAATTCCATAAACACAATACTACAGGACATGAAGGCACAGATTAATCCCGACACACTAATAGTAGGGAACTTCAATACCTCACTGTACCCATTAGATAGGTCACCTGGAAAAAGAATAGAGAGACATCTGTAGAATACAATACACTGAATGGACCTAACAGGCATCTACTGAATATTCTACCTAAACACCAAAGAATATACTTTCTATTCAGCACTCCATGGAACATTCTCCAAAATCAACCACATACTGGGACACAGAACAGATTTCTACAAATACAAAAAAATTGAAATAATTCCATGCACTCTATCAGAACACAATGCAATAAAGCTTAATATCGACAACAGAAGAAGTTCTATGTATAAGAACTCATGGAGGTTAAACAACACACTCCAAAATAATGAATGATTCAAGGGAAAAATAAAAGTATTCCTGGAATTAAATTAAAAGAAGAATACAACACAACAAAACCTATGGGACACTCTAAAAGCAGTCCTAAGAGGGAAATCTATAATCTTAAGTGCCTACATTACAATAACAGAAAAAGCACAAATGGCCTAATATTGCAACTAAAAACACTAGAGAGACAACAACAAATGAATCTCAAACCCAACAGACAGGAAGAAATTACAAAAATCAGAGCAGAGATCAACAAAATAGAAACAAAGAAAACAATACACAGAACCAATGAAATGAAGAGCTGGTTCTTTGAAAGAATAGACAAGATAGATAGACCTCTAGCCCAGTTAAGCAAAAGAAAGAGCAACTCCAAATCAACAAATTGGTGCACGCCTTTAATCTCAGCACTCAGGAGGCAGAGGAAGGCAGAGCTCTGTGAGTCAAGGACAGCCTGGTCTACATAGTGAGTTCTATGACAGCTGGGGCTACAGGAAGACCCTGTCTCAAAAACACCAAAAAAATTAGAGATGAAAAGGGAACTATCGCAACAGAGCACCAAAAGATCTAGGCAATTCTATGAGAATACAATAACTCTAATAACTGGAAAACCTAAGAGAAATGGATGCATATCTGAAATCCTGCAAATCACCAAAGCTTAACCAAGAAGAAATCAACAGCTTAAACAGATGCAAAACATTTGAGGAAATTGAAACAGTTATACAAAACCTCCAAACTACAAAAAACTCAGACCAAGAAGGACTTATGGCAGAATTCTGCAAGAAATTTTAGAAGGACCTATAACAACTATTACTCAAATTATTCAAAAGGATGGAAATAGAGAGAAATATCCCAAATTCTTTATATAAAGCCAGCATCACTTTCATACCCAAACCAGGTGTGGTGGTTTGGATGAGTGTCCCCCATAAGCTCTAGGTATTTAGACATTTGTCTCCAGTTTGTGGCGTTGTTTTTGGAGGTCTTGGAGGGTGTGGCCGTGCTAGAGGAAGTGCGCATTTGGGGGCAGGCTTAGTGAGTTTTAACAGCTGTTTCCTGTGCTCTTTGTGAGATGTGACCCTCGGTTTGCTGCTCCAGATCCAGCTGCCATGCCTCCCGCCACAATGGACTCTAATTCCCTGGAACCGCAAATCATTAAGCTCAAACAAACTCTTCCTTTTATAATTTCCTTGGTCATGGTGCTTTATCACAGCAACAGAAAAGTGACTAATACACCAGGCAAAGATACAACCAAAAAAGCAAAAACTATAGACCCATTTCTATAATGAATATTGATGCAAAGTTTCTCAACAAAATATCATCCACCATGACCAAGTCAGTTTTATACCAAAGATGCAGAGATGTTTCAACAAACATAAAGCACATAAATGGACTAAAAGACAAAGAGCACATGGTCATCTCAATTGATGCAGAAAAGGCCTTCAATAAAATCCAACATACATTCATGTTTTAAGTCCTAGGGAAATTGGACTGGAGGGAACATTCCTCAACATAATTAAAGCCATATACAACAAATTCACAGCCAACATCTTTCTAAATGGGGGAAAACTAGAAGCATTCTCCTTAAACTCAGGAACTGAGAATGACTGCCCCCATCCCCACTCCTTTTCAATATAATGCTGGAAACACTTGTTAGAGCAATAAGACAAGAAATGGAAATCAAAGGAGTACTAATTGGAAAAGAAGAGGTCAAACTATCCCTTTTTTTTAGATGACATGATAGTATACCTAAGGGATGCCAAAAATTCCAACAAAAACCTTCTAGAATCCATTAACAGTTTCAGTAAAGTGACAGGTTAAAAAATAATTTAGAAAAATCAGTAGGCTTTCTTTATGCCAACAACAAGTAATTGGAGAAGGAATACAGGGAGACCTTCCCATTCACAATAGCTTAAAGATATATATATATATATATAATCTAATAATTATATATATCAAAGAATATATATATATAACTCAGGGCAGGAACCTGGAGGCAGGAGCTGAAGCACAGGCCATGGAGGAATGCTGTTCACTGCCTTGCTCCTCTGGTCCATGCTCAGCCCGCCTTCTTATATGGTACACAACAACCTGCCCAGGGTGGCACCACTCATTGTGGGCTGGACTCTCCCACACTGCTCGACCATCAAGACAACATTCCACAGGTGTGGCCACAGGCTAATCCAATGGAGCCAATTCCCCAATTGAGGCTCCCTCAACCCAGGTGTGTCAAGTTGACACTAAAGCTATCCAGCACATTTCTCCTCTAGAGTCTCTGACCTCTCCAGCCATGGATTCTTGGCTATCTTTATAGTACCAGGTGTGTGTTTCCTCTTGCTGAGTGGGTCTTAAATTTAATTATACAGTTGTTGGCTATCCCCAGGATATGAGTGTCATTATTGCACATTGAGAATATCTTCCCAGTCTGGTCATTGTGATTTTCAGGATTTACAACTGGGTGAGACTGTTCCTAACTTTTATACCTTGGCTGCTTGAATAGCATGCATGCTCTGATAGATACTATGAGAGATAGACCCTAGGGAATAGGCTTCCAGGTCAGTACCAGATTGATCACCCCAAGTCCTATGACTGAAGTGTGTAGAGTCTTTAGCAATGGCTTCTTACTTTCAAGTTCTGTGAGGAGACCAACAACAGTGGCAATAGTATATGTTCGGGGAGGTATCTCTTGGACTCCCTTGACCAAAAACTCAAAGGGAGATGTTCTTGCCTGGCACTGGGGTTTTTGATAGGTAATCTTATGGCTTCTAGGGAGCATTATCACTGTATATGGGTTAACTTAATTAAAAATTAAAAAAAAATACTTAGAACATTTTAAGTGTGTTTCTATGGCTTTATCAAATATCCTCAGTGTTATTTATCTCTCCTGTCTCCTTCCTCTGTATTACATCTCATTCACTTTCCAGTTAAACATCCCATTGCCCTCTTTCCCCTTTAATCCTTCATAGCACCTGTGTGCTACTATCCACCTCTCTAGAGTCCCCATTTCACCCCAGCATCCCATAATAGTCCTCTTTTACTTACCTGGTTTCTGTGGTTACTCCAAGTGACACACTCAAATCTAAAGATTTGAAGCTAGGATCCACAAATAAGAGAGAATATGTGATGTTTGTCTTTCTAGGTTTACCTACATATTTAATAATTTCATTTTTCTTCATAACTGGATAGAATTCCATTCAGTTTGTGTGCCACATTTTCATTATCCATTTATCAGTTGATAGACATCTGGACTACTTCTGTTTCCCATCTATTATGACTAAACCAACAATGAACATGGCTAGATAACTATCTCTGTAGTAGGATATCAAGTCATTTTGTGTAAGTCCAAGGAATGATATGGCTGGACAATAAAATAGATCTATTTTTATCTCCTTGAGGGTTCTCTACACTGATTTTCAAGGTGGTTTTATCAGTCTGGACTCCTCAATATTTAATGAAGTTTCTTCTTTCCCTGCCAGCATTTGTTATCAGTTGTTTCCTGATGTTAGCCATTCTGATTGTGGTAGGATGAAATCTTAAAGTAGTTTTAATTTTCATTTTGTAATTGCTAAAGATGAACTGAGAGGGATGGAAATAATCTACAGATATTGCTCACATATGAAATTCTCAAAATTAAAAAGCAAATAATAAGGAAAATATATTGCTTAGTGATTTTTATTTCTTCTTTTGAGAATTCTCAGTTCAGATCCATAGACCATTTTTAATTGGGTCATTTATTTCCTTGATGAGTGAGCTCTTTGTATCTTTTGATATTAAATACCTATCAGATGCATAGCTGGCAAAGATTCTCTCCCTGCCGGGTGTGGTGGCGCACGCCTTTAATCCTAGCACTTGGGAGGCAGAGGCAGGCGGATCTTTGTGAGTTCAAGGCCAGCCTGGTCTACAATGTGAGTTCCAGGACAGCTGGGGCTACAGGGAGACCCTGTCTCGAAAAGACCAAAAAAAAAAAATATTCTCTCCCTGTATATTGGCCTTCTCCTCCCTTGATGAATTATTTCCTTTGTTGTATTAGAATTTATATTTCATGAGGTCCTATCTGTTTTCTGTTGTTGGCCATAATTCCTGAACTAATGAAGCTATATTCAGAAAGATCTTTTCTGTGCTTATATTTTGTAGGGTGCTCCACATGGTTTCTTCTAGCAGTTTCAGCATTTTGAGTTTCACATTGAGATATTTTATCCATTTAGAGTTGTTTTTGTGTAAGATAATAGACATGAGTCTAATTTCATTTTCCTACATGTACATACCCAGTTTTCTTAACACTATTATTTGAAGATGCTTTCTTTCTTCCACTCTATTTTTATCTTCACTTTTTGTTGAGTATCATGTGGCTATAATCACATGTAGTTCAGTTTGGGTCTTCTATTCTGTTCCATTGATCTACATGTCTGCTTTTGTGCCAGGACAATGCTGTTTTCATTAATAAAAGTATGTAATAGAGCTTGAAATCTAGTATGGGAATTCCTCCAGCTCTTTTCTTTTCTCTGTAGATTGCTTGGGCTATTTGGGGTCCATATGAATTTTAAGATGGCCTTTTCAATTTCTGTGAAGAATGTCATTGAGATTTTTACTGGGATTACACTGAACCATTAAACTGCCTTCAGTAGGATGGCCATTTTCACAATATTGTTAGCCAACCTGAGCATATGAGGTCTTTCCATTTTCTAGTGTCTCAAGGTGTTTTACTTCCTTGGGTATGTTTATTTATAGATGTTTTGAAGCTATTTGAATGAGAGTTTTTCTGTGATCTTTTTCTCAGCATGCTTGTTATTGATATATAGGAAGGTTAGTGATATTTCTAAGTGGATTTTATATCCTGAATTTTGATGAAAGTGTTGACTGCTAGTTAGAAATTTCCTGCTGGAATTTTTGTAATCTCTTAATGTATAGCATATCATCTGTAAATGGGAATGATTTTGTTTATGCTTTTTCTATTAATATCCCTTTAATTTTGCTCTGTTCTAGCTAACACTTCAATCATCATATTATAAAAGGAGTGGGGGATAATGAAGAGACGTCTCATTTCTGGTTTTAATAGCTTGCTTTGAGTTTTTCTCCAGTTAGGATGATACTGACTGTGGGTTTGTCATATATTATGTTGTGGTTTACTCTCTCCAGTCCATGCCTTCTAGGACTATCATGAAGGCATGTTGGACTTTGTTGAAGGCTTTTTCTGCATCTATTGCGAGGATCATGTGATTATTTTCCTCCAGTCTATTTATATGATGTATTGCATGTATTGAATTAGGTATGTTGAATTCAAGGAATGAAACTTTGCCTGGCTTGAGGCAGGACCTATAAAAATTGTCCTGTAAAACCTACGAAAGTTATCTGATATTTCTGTGAGTTATCAGTATCACTGGAAGGACGGATATTACAGTGTTTTCTTGCCTCACCCTATCACTGCAAAGTTCCAGTACTGGGTAGCTCCTTCCCTTGGGACATTGAGCAAAAATATCACCTCTAGTTTACCTGTTCCACAAACAGGAGCTCTGCAGACCCCCCCCCATTAGAGCCAAGGTGGCTTGCCCCTCCCTTCCGCCTGCCCCCCACTTCCTTGCCCAGAACACAGTAACTTTTGGTATATAAGCACACTGGTGGCATAAATAAAAGAGAGAGACTCTATTCTCCCGGACCTCACCCTCTGAGCCCGTCTTTTATTGTCTTTCTTTTTTTTTTAAATAAATTTTATTTTTTTTGCTTTTTATTTTTTATTTTTTATATACATTTTGTACAAGATTATCAAATTTAGACCCACGTCCCCCACCTTATCCCCCCACCCCACCAGAGCTCTTGTATTCTGCCAAACATGCTTTTCATCTTTTTCTCAGTCTTTCTCAAAATTCTCCATGTGGAAGTTGACTGTTTTGAGCAGAAGTTCTTTGTATTAGTCAGTTCTTTGATGCGGTCCTTTCTGCTATTGTTGTTTCCAATATGCATCACTCCCAACTGCTTGGACAAAAGCTCAAGGGGCCGTGCACAAGAAATACTTACAACCAGGTAATTGGCCACAGGTGAGGGGTACCATTCATTGTTTTTCTGGGACTGTGTTACTTTACTCAGCATGATGTCTTCTAGCTCCAGCCATATTCTTGCAAAGCTCATGATGTCATCTTTCTTTACTGCTGCATAGAACTCCATTGTGTAGATGTACCACATTTTCTCTATCCACTCATCAGTTGAGGGGCATTTGGGTTGGTTCCACCTCCTTGCTAATGTGAAGAGAGCTGCAATAAACATGGCCATGCATGTATCTCTGCGGCGGGGTGAGTCTTGAAGGTACATGCCTAGAAGTGGTATGGTTGGGTCAGGTGGCAAGTTCATTCCAAGTCTTCCAAGGGTTTTCAACACTGCTTTCCATAGTGGCTGTACGAGTTCACATTCCCACCAGCAGTGGATGAGTGTTCCCCTTTCCCCACAGCCTCTCCAGCACTTGGTATCATTTGTTTTCTTGATCCTAGCCAGTCTTATTGGAGTAAGATGATATCTTAGTGTGGTTTTGAATTGCATTTCCTTAATGATTAGTGATGTTGAACACTTCTTAAGATGTTTCTCAGCCATCTCTGATTCCTCACTTGTGAAGTCTCTGTTCAGGTATTTGCTCCATCTATTGAGTGGGTCATTTGTTTTCTTTTTTCTTTGTTTTTTGAGTAGTTTATATATTCTGGAAATGAATGCTTTGTCAGATGTAGCTGTGGTGAAGGATTCCTCCCACTCTGTGGGATTTCTCTTCACTTCCTTGATTGTTTCTTTTGATGTACAGAGGCTTTTGAGTTTAATGAGGTCCCATTTGCCAATTGTCGACCTTAATTCTTGCACAGCTGCTGTCTGATTTAGGAAGTCTTTTCTTACGCCTATGTCTTGTAGTCTGCTCCCCACTTTTTCTTCTATCACCTTCAGAGTTTGGGGTTTCATGTTGAGGTCTTTAATCCATCTGGAGTTGACTTTTGTACAGGGTGAGAGGTGGGGGTTTAATTTCATTCTTCTACAAGTGGTGATCCAGTTTTGCCAACACCATTTGCTGAAGATGCTGTCTTTCCTCCATTGTGTTGTCTTGGCCCCCTTGTCAAATATGAGATGGCTGAAATTGTATGTGCTCAATTTGGATCTTCAGTTTTGTTCCATTGGTTAACAGGTCTGTTTTTGTGCCAGTACCAGGCTGTTTTTATGACTATAGCCCTGTAGTATAGTTTGAAGTCTGGTATAGAGATCCCCCAGGTGTTGCTCTTTTCACTCAGGGTTGTTTTGACTATTCAGGGTCTTTTGTTTTTCCAGATGAATTTAAGGACATTTTTTCCCCAAGCCTATGAAGAAGCTCTTGGGGATTTTAATTGGGATTGTGTTAAATCTGTATAAGAGTTTGGGTAGACTGGACATTTTTACAATGTTAATTTTCCCAATCCATGAGCATGGGAGGTTTTTCCATTTTCTGATGTCTTCTTCAGTTTCTTTCTTTAAGGGTTTAAAATTTTGGTTGTAGAGATCTTTGGTGTCTTTGCTTAGGTTTGTTCCTAGGTATTTTATTGTTTCTGAGGCTATTGTGAGTGGCAAGGTCTCCTTGAATTCCTTCTCCAGTTGCTTGTTGTTGGTGTAAAGAAAGGTCGCTGATTTTTTTTAGGTTAATTTTGTATCCTGCCACTTTACTGAAGCTCTTAATCGTTTCTAGGACTTTTCCGGAGCTTTTAGCATCCCTTAAGTAAACAATCATATCATCATCAAATAGGGATAGCTTGACTTCCTCTTTTCCAATTAGTAATCCTTTAATTTCTTTTTCTTGCCTTCTTGCTCTAGCAAGTGTTTCAAGCACTATATTGAAGAGGAGTGGTGACAGGGGGCAGCCTTGCTGAGTTCCTACCTTTAAAGGGAATGTTTCTTTCGTTTCCCCATTTAGGATGATATTGGCTGTGGGTTTCCTGTATATGGCTTTGATTTCATTGAGGAATGATCCCTCCAATCCAATTCGCTCTAGGGCTTTAAGCATGAAGGGATACTGGATTTTGTCAAAGGCCTTTTCCATGCTTTTATTGTCTTTATTCCATCAGGTAACTTTCTCACAGTCCCTTCCCCCCTCTTTGCCAGAGCTAAACCTAGAGACTCTAGGCCTTCAGATTGGAGACAGCCTTGAAGCTCACAGTCCTGTGGAACTGCCAAATCTGGTTCAAGAGAAAGAAGAAGATCGCGTGAATAGCAACCATGCATATGACTAAAGGACTATCAGATGACTATAAACTCCTACATTGAACCCATGACTCTCCAGAATAAAGTCAATGTGATTGTGTGGATGTCTTTTTGATATATGCCTTTATTTGTTATTTAAGTATTTGAGCTTTTACATATATGTTGATCAGGAATACCTGCTACAGTTATTTCCCTTTTTGTTATGTCTTTATGTGGTTTGATTATTGGAGTAATGCTGGTTTGGTAGAAGGGCTTTGGATATTGTCCTTCTGTTTCTGCTTTTTTTTTTAATGAACCTGAAACAACTTTTTTTTTGAATTTCCTTAATTTCTCACAGAATTGTATATTAATTGTATAAGTTATGTGGCATTATTTAAATTTGTACTAATGCATATTGTGTTTTAATGAGAAGCAATGTTTATAAGTCTTCTTGGAAAATATGGTTGAATTCTGTTGTGAATCTACCTGTACCTGTAGGTTTTTTTTTTTTTTTAATCAGAATGCCTTATATTACTTTTCAATCTCCTTAATTGTTATGGGTTTTTCTCAGTATATATCTCTTCTTGGTTCAGATATATCCAGATATATATCCATTTTTTGATATTTTCCTGACTAATAGAATATTGCTTTTGAAAGTTGTGGTGGTTTGAATGAGTGTCCCTCATAGGCTTTAAGTATTCAGACATTTTGTCTCCAGTTGGTGGCACTGTTTTTGGAGGTTTTAGAAGATGTGGCTGTGCTAGAGGAAGTATGTCACTGGGGGCGGGCTTAGTGAGTTTAACAAGCCTTGCTGTCTCCAGTCATTCTCTCTGCTTCCTGTGCTCATTGAGAGATGTGACCCTCGGCTTCCTGAACCAGCTCCAGCCGCCATGCCTCCCACCACAATGGAGTCTAATTACCTGGAACCGTCAATCATAAGCTCAAATAAACTCTTCCTTTTATAAGTTCCTTGGTCATGGTGTTTTATCACAGCATCAGAAAAGTGACTAATACAGTTATTTGGTACCAGAAGTGGGGTGTTGGCTGTGAAGAACCTGACCATGTGGATGTTTGGAAAAATGTGGAAGACTTTGGAACTTTGGACTAGAAAAGCTGTTGACTACTGTAAGCAGAGCTTAACGGGCCATTCTAGCAGAGCCTGGAAGAAATCATTGCTGCAAAAAATTTAGTACCAGAGGAAAATAAACACTTAGGCTGCAACTGGGATATTTTGATAAAGAGTCTGGCAGCAGTTTGCCCACAGCCCAAATGCTTGCCTGACGCTAAGTTAAAAAGCAATGGACTAATGTCTTTGGAAGAGGATATTTCAAGACAGCCTAATGTAGAAATGGTGGTGTAGCTTTTAATGGTGAATATTATACAGATCTACATTGGAAAAGATCAAATGGGGCAGAAGGAAATGCAGAATGTACAGTTTGGATCTGAAAAATATACTAGGAAGATTAAAGGTGTAGCCAAGGCATGTAAAGGAGAGGCTTCCTTTCATAAGGAGACTAAAGTGATTAAGGAGAGGCCTAGATACTTACAAGTAAACAATGGGAAATGTGAGATTAAAGTGATTAAGGAGAGGCCTCGAGATTTACAAGTAAACAACAGAATCAATACCTTCAGGGCAAGACCATGCCCAGCTAATCCTCCAACAATCCAGGGCAGAGAAAAATTGCAAATGTGGTTAAAGTAGGAGAGAGTCCATCCTGAACTTGCAGCCAGATTCGGCAATTTCATTCACGTGGTGCTGGCTTTAGAGGCCTGAAGTTTGCAAGAGTGAAGGGGTCATCAGTTCTTCCTCCACGGTTTCAGAGATCCACAGAGGCCAGACAAAGTGCAGCAGGGGCGTCCCTGAATAAAGAAGGCCTTGATAGGCCATTGCATAAAGCTGTGAATGTGAAGCCTGTTTGGCAGCAGAGACCCCGAGAAGACATTCGAGGAGAGCTGCATACAGGGAGTGGTACCAGCCTAAGAAAGAGATGTATGTTGTAAGCAAAGCTGGAAGAGCTGAGCCATATAAGCCCTTTGGAAGTCAAGTCCCAGAAGTTGCACATGGAGCTACTGGACTTGGTGTTTGCCCTGCAGGTTTTTGGTCTTGTTTTGGTCCAGTATTTCCTCACTATGCCTCTATTCCTCCCTTTTGGAATGGGAATGTGTATTCGGTTCCACTGTACATTGGGTGTATGTAATTTCTCTTTTGATTTTACAGGAGCTTACAGTTTAGGAGATTGGCCTGAGTCTCAGAAGAGACTTTGGTCTGTAGACTTTTGAATGGCATTGAAACTGGTAAAGACTATGGGGACTTTTAAGGTTGGACTAAATGCATTTTGTATTTTATATGGTCAGGAGCCTATGGAGGCCAGGGAGTGGAATGTGGTGGTTTGAATGAGTGTCCCCCATAGGCTTTAAGTATTCAGACATTTTGTCTCCAGTTGGTGGCACTGTTTTTGGAGGTCTTAAAAGTTGTGGCCATGCTAGAGGAAGTATGTCACTGGGAGCAGGCTTAGTGAGTTTAAAAACCTTGCTGTCTCCAGTCTTTCTCTCTGCTTCCTGTGCTCATTGAGAGATGTGACCCTCGGCTTGCTGCTCCAGCTACAGCCACCATGCCTCCCACCACAATGGACTCTAATTCCCTGGAACTGTCAATCATAAGCTCAAATAAACTCTTCCTTTTATAAGTTCCTTTGGTCATGGTGTTTTATCACAGCAAGAGAAAAGTGACTAATCCAAAAGTATTCCTTTAAACTTTCTGAATTTCTTTGCTGTCTCTTGTAATGTTTCCCTGTTCTGCTCATCACTATTTTCATTAATTTAACTCTACTTTTACTTATTAAGAATGGGATTCCTTAATTCTTTGAATTGTATTCTGTTTGTTTGTTTGCTTGCTTTTGGTTTGTTCTGCTTGCTTGTTTGTAGTCCACTTCCAGCTATTGTTTTCTTGTTTGGTTTGAGGTACATTGTTAAATTGTTTATTTTTATTTTTTTTAAACAAGCTCTCTCTGTAGTCCCAGCTAGCTTGGAACTCAAAATGTAGACCAATGTGGCTTCAGTGTCACAGAGATCTCCCTGCTTTTGCTTCCTGAGTTCTGGGATTAAGGATGTGCACTACCATACCCAGTTTCTATCTCATTTTTTGTTGTTTTTTACCCCCCAATCAAACCCAGTTCCACTATGCTCAAATCCCCTGTCAGAACTCATGCATTACAACATCCCATCTAAGCCCTATCCAGTCAAGCTCCCAAACCCAAATAGATCCACTGGCGTTTAGTCAGCACATCTGGAAATCTTGTGTAAGGTGTACTCTTTCTCACCCAGCAGTACACAGTCTCTGGAAATTCTCAGTCCAGGGCCAGTCCCCCATCCATTTTTTTTTCTACACTTTGAGACCTTGTCCCAGTTGGCATGCGTCCTAGGCCTGATGCCAACAATGCTACAAGTTCACACGTTGACTGTAAGCCACTGGCTCTCTGCATTCATGAAGCAGCCCTGGACCTTACAATCTTTCCACTCCCACTTCTGCAATGATTCCTTAGCTGTACTTGGGCCCCATCCAGGGATATACACTCTGGAGGCTCCCATTTTTTGAGCTATCTGATTTTGTAAAGGTGAATTTGAACCATAAATTTCCATCTTCAGTCTGCTTTTAATGTGTCACAGAAGTTTTGCTGTGTTTTTATTTTCATTTGTTTCCAGGAATATTTTTTACTAGCTTTTAATTTTATTTATTTTTGTATGTGTATGAATGTACTGTCTGCATGTAGGTCTGTGCACCTGCGTTGTGCAATGCTGCAGAGCTCAGAATAGGGTGTTGGATTCCCCTGGAACTGGAGTCGAAGATGGTTCTCAGCCGCCATGTGGGTGCTGGGGATCGAACCCGGGTCCTCTGCAAGAGTGGTCGGCAACTGCTAGGCCATCTGTCCAGTCCCTCCAGGAATTTTTATTTCCTTTTAATTTCTTTTTTTGACTCAGCCATAATTCAGTGTATTCTTTGGTGTCTGGGAAGAAAAGTCTGTAAATATGTAGGCTCATTTGATGTAAAGCAGCATTTAATTCCAATGTTTACTTTTGTGGAGATGACATGTCCACTAGAGAAAGTGAGATATTGAAATAATCATCTATTATTGAGTTATAGTTGATTTGTATATTGAAGTCCAATGCTACGATATTTATGTAAATGGGTGTGACAGTGTTTGGTGCATACATTTAGGATTGTAATGTCTTCTTGGTTAATTGTTCCCTTAGATCAAAATGAAGTATCTTTCTAAATCTCTTATGTTTAATTTCAGTTTGATGTACTCATCAGATATTAGGGTAGTGGGTGACTGCTTGCTTCCTGGTCCTATTTATGTGCAATGCTTTTTCTTTTTCTTTTTTTTTTTTTTTTTTCTCCCGTCCCACTGCCCGGTTCACTGAGTGCGACATCCTGCCTAGGGAAGGTCGTTCAGGAGGGAGGTCAAGGCGGTGCTGGGGCTCCTGGGCTGCTGGGAAATGGCTCCTTGAACCTCCTCTATTCGGGCCCTCCGGTTTCACCACTGGCAGGCTGTGCAATGCTTTTTCATATCCTTTTACTCTAAGGTGGTACCTATCCTTGAAGATAATCTATAATCCCTGTGGAAAATGAAGGTGAATTTTGTTTCTTGATCCATTTAGCTAATATTTGTCTTTTAATTGGGGAGTTGAGGTCATTAGTATTTTTAAGTTCTTATTGAAAGGTATGTGTTGATTGCTATCAATTGTTGCTTTTATGCTGTTAGTGTTCTTAGTCATATTTTACATTTCGGCCATGCTTCATTGGTTTTCTTTCTGTCTCCTCTTGGTCATGCTTAGTCCTATCTTCCATTAAAGTATTGCTTGCAATAATCTCTGTAGGGCTCTATTGGTGGCCATGAGTTCTTTTAGCCTGTCCATATTATGGAAAATTTTCTTTCTCTTTTACTTATGTCACAGAATTTTTCCTGGAAAAATAATCTGGGTTGGTATCTTTCCTCTAGTCCTTGGAGTTTATTGCTCCAGGATAGTCTTGCTTTTATATTTCCATTGAGATGTCATCTATTGTTGGGTTTGCCTTTATATGAGAGTTTTTACTTTTCTCTTTCAGTTTCAATATCCTTTCTTTGTTCTGTATATTTTATCTTTTCACTATTATATGACACGGGAAACTTCTTTTCTGGTCCTGTCTGTATCCTGTGTGGTTCTTGTACTTGTATGGGTTTGTCTTTCCTTCGTTTATGGAAGTTTTATTATATTGTCCCTTTGAAGATCTTGTCTTTGCCATTGACAAGATTCTTCTTCTATGCCTATAATTCATAAATGTGTTCTTTTCATGATATCCAAAAGCTTCTGTATATTTCCTTTATGTACTTTTCTCAATTTATCATAGTCTTTGAGTGGTCCAATTTCTCTACTTTATGTTCATGTCTTTCATACAGTATTAACTGTATGAACATAGATTTGTCCATGTTGAAACATTCTTTTATTCAAGGAGCAAATTCTACTTTACTGTGATAAATTATCCTTTTAATGTGTTATTGAACTGAGTTTTATAGTGTTTTGTTAGGGATTTTGTATCTTTGTTCATTAGGAATATTGGCTTATAATTTCCTGTCTTGAAAGAATCTTTGATACCAAGGTATCCCTAGTTTAAGTAATCTTAAATTTATTGAGCACATTTTGTATCTAACCTGCTGTCTATGCTATAGAATGTTCTGCACATGTGTGAAAATAATGAGAATAATGTATATTCTATTGCAGATGAATAAAATGCTCTTGTAGAGGTGGTTTAGTGACATCATTTTACAAATTTGGAAAAATTTGGAAAAACATATTCACAAGGTCATACTTTACTTTTAAAAATAGACTATTTAGAATAAGAACTTATTTTGTTCACTATTTAGTTTGTTCACTAATAGTTTGTTCACTATTTATGGTAACATTGAATAAAATATATACATTTAGGAGACATCATCACAAGAAGGTAGAAAATATCTTTGTTTCTGTGATTTTGATTTACAGACAGGGTCTCCCTGTAACCCTAGCTGGTCTAGAACTTGCTATGTAGAGGCTTGATCTCACAAAGATCTGCTTGCCATTGTCTCTTGAGTACTGTGATTAAAGGTGTATGCCACCAAACCTGGCAGAAATTATCTTTATTATATGAACAGTTTGAATTGAACACTTCCCTTCTTTCATGCTATCACCAATCATTTGAACTATTATGCTTAAATGCTCGGAATATGATTTTTCTTATGAATTTTAATATCAGATATACTGTTAAAATTATTGTAATCATTTCTGGAAGAATAGCATGTAAGATTTCAGTCAATATTGTGCTCCAGTTTGGTTGTAATTGTAGGAAGGGAGATCAGGTTCAACTTCAATGCTCCAAGACAAGGAGAGTTTGATATTTAGGAGTAGATGCAGAATTACAAAGAGGAAATATCAGAGGTAAAGGAAATTGGAATAACTTGACATCACGGATTGTTTTTATAAAGATGGTTCAGGATGATTTATCAAATATGAGGCTAAGGAATTTGACTGGATATCAAGGATGCATAACTATCACTAACCAGACTCAACAGGGGTCTTATTAAAAGTGAAGGCAATCTTCTTTTGTCCTATGCTAGGGCATTCTTGACGATCACCATCAAGTTGTATGAAGTTAGGACTCATCTGTTCATTTACATACAGAACAAAGGACCATGTGCAAAGGAGCATGTGCATAGAGACAACAGATAGCAATTTTCTTTCACTATAAAACAGGGACTTTTTTCATTTCTCTCTTTCCTCTGAAACAAGTACACAAACATGCTGAGGGTTGCAGGGTAATGACCTGACCAACAAAAGCACAGCAGTATTTAAAAGAATTCTATTTAAAGATACATAATTCTGCATTTTATAATCTGAACACATGAAGTGCTTCAAAACTTCTGGAAATAATAGCAATTAAAGTGTTTGATATTGTCAAGATACAGGTGAGAAATAGTGTTGGCCAGAGCAGTGACTGCTGTGTGAATATGTCTTTGACTGCTGAACATTCTTGCCTGTTACCTTTTCATGTTAGAGCCATTTCTTAAAATACTATTCTTTCATTTTTACTTTTGTATAATGCTGGAGTATTATTTTTTCATTTTGAGTTTATAATTGTACACATTTTATAAACATAGAAGTTATATTAGCTTTTAGAACATTCCAATCTGAATTAAATATAGAAGGCATACTTTCTCTTCCAAACACCAATTATAGATGAAAAATTCCTCCCAATTTTCTAATCAGCATCTTCTTGGCCTACTGCTCCATCTTCTCTTCTTTGGCTCATTATTCATGTGTGGGAATGTCACTTCTGGGAATGGTCTAACAATTCCATTTCTAGAAGTCATTCCCAGAGGCATTTCTTTTCTGGGACTTAATTTTTTTCTTTTTCTTTTTTGTCAAAGTGGCATTTACAAGTTGCATGGTGTTTAATGCTTTGTTAGATGTCTAAAAATTCTGTAAATCTGTAAGTCTTAGATGTTAGAATATAAGTTACATTTCAAAAGACTATTTTAGTCTTCAAAGGCTTTTTAGAATGTTGAGGGAAGCCTTTCTTTCCACATTATGTGTGTGCTTCCTAAAGATCAGTACTTCTTACCAAATCATAATAACCACTTTTCAGAGGTCAGTGTAACAGGTTGCTACAACTGCCTTGTCTTCTTGTAGGTTCCAGAGTTTGGTAAATGGAGAAATGTTTTGCTGACTTCTCTACCATCATCATTCATGGCTGTTTCTTATCCTTCCACCTTTGTGCACATCAGCCTAAGATAACCAAGCTCACCTAACATTTATTTTCCACCTCAAGTCCTCAAGCCCATGCTCTCAGGCTGTATTACCACTGCTACTAGGTCCTAGGCAATGTCCTAAGCCAATGGGAGTGGAAAAGGTGGTAGGCAGCTACAGGGAAGGATTCATAGCTGATCCAGCAAAGGTGTGGGGGCTGCAGACACAGGTACTTCCTGCCACATTCTAATTCTGCTGAAACCTGTTTTCCTTTTAATTAAATCTGTTAGGCATCCAAACTGCCAGATAAGTTCTTAATATGGGGGATATATCACAATTGATTTTGATTTAAAGCATAAGCTCTTTCAGATTTTTAAGGTTATTCACAATCTTTCATAAATATTATAAGGCAAAAGAGTTTTAAGCCTTGCAGAATTTTGTAAGAATTATTCATTTGCTTGGTGTGGTGACACATGCCTTTAATCCTAACACTCAGGAGGAAGAGACTCTCTGTGAGTTCAAGGCCTGCCTGGTGTACTACAAAGTGAGTTTCAGGACATCTGGGGCTACAGAGAGTCCCTGTCTCATAAAAATAAAAAAAGAATTATTCTTTTAAGAAAATAGATGTCAGAGAATATGAAATATTCTCAAGCATGAATGTAAAAAGATTGGATATGTTGAAAAATAAAGCCATAATATCCCTAAAATATTTAATATTAAATTCAAAAGTCTTAATTTCTTTGTAGTTCCACTTTTGCTAAGCCAAACTTAAATGGCATGTACTTTAAGCTATCTGATCAATTTATTTGTGATACAAGATTTTAAAGAGACTTCAGTATAGGGATTAAAATTCCGTCATTAAAATGATTAGGAACATGTAACTGACATTTAAAGAATCAGTTAATGTGTTTTTAAAAATGAAGCTGCATCAATAATTCTGTCAACCAGCAACCACCGTGATTCCACAGAACACAACACAAAGAGCAAAAATGAGTCAGTCCATGCTTAAAATCTGAGCCACCTGAACAGCAAAATCTTAATGGCAGTTCAAAATATTTCTTTCATTACATGAAATATCAAGAAAACAGCATTAAGGTGTAATAAGGAATATTAGGCATTACTTTTTTGTAAGCCTGAAGGTGGAGAACTGCGTATTTTGGTTGCACAGAGGAATGGCAGCCAAACTGGTGGGAAGATAAGGAATGCTTAGAAGAATGAGCACAGAGCACATCCTGCCTCTGCGAGATGTCAAGAAGTGTTGGAAATAATACAATGAAAGAGAAAGCAAACTCCTGGTATGGAGAGCTGTGTGTGAAAGAAAGGAAAAGGGAAACAATTCTAAAAAGGGAAAGATGCCTTGAGATGCCAGAAAGGAGTATGTATATTGAATATCACCCCAAAGTAGAGTCATTAAATGTTACCCAAATAGAGTGTGAACTCATTCGGAAATTACAGAGTAATATACATCAAATGAAAAAAGAATGTTTTTTTTTTTTTTTTTTGCTCAATCATAGCTTTAAAGGAAGTACCCTCATCTGGAGGCAGTACACAATGAAAAAGCAGTCCTAGTCTCAAAGTTTGGCTACTAAAAAGTGTTAGAAAGTGGAATAACATCAGGGACTTTCTGACATAAGGAGTCTGTGGTCCACAGATCATCTGGCAGCCATCTTTGGCTTATATTTGCCATCTACATACTAGCAGAAAGCTACTAAAGAAATCAGTAGCCTTGGTGATTTCTACATATCACAACAACGTGACTGTTGATTTTCATTCTTTTATAATGTAGGTGCAATTTGGGTTAACTGGAGGCATTTTATTTATATGGTCCTAGGGCCAAGATGAGTGTTATAATTCATGTTTTCTGGCCTTTATGTTTAAAATTTAAAATAAATATATGGCCAAGCATGGTGGTGCACTTCTTTAATCCCAGAATATGGGAGGCAGAGGCAGGCAGACCTCTATGAAATCAAGGCCAGCTTGGTCTATACAGTGAGTTCCAGGTAAGGTAGGGCTACAGGGAAGTCCTATCTTAAAGCAACAACAACAAAAAAAAAAAAAAAAAAAGAAAAAAAGCATACTTTTGAGTTAATATGTATGTATATGTATGTACATAAGGTAAGGACAGCAAAAAGTCATTTGAAATATCATCAGGAATTCACATGACAGAACATAAATTCTTCAAGTACTATAACAAAAATATCAATATGAAGAAATTATAAACATGATTTTTAATCAGTGAGTTCACTGATGATCACCACACATGACTGGCTTCCATTCCTGTGTGCTGAAGACCCATCACAGAGGCTCTAAGGGCAATCCTCAAGCTCAGCAATGCTTTTGTTTCTGTTTTTCTCCCATTTCATTTGACTGGAAGTTCATAGATATCAACACTCTTTGTTTGCACCTCCGGGTGTTAGATTCAAATTATTACACTCCATTCCATTTGCTGAGATCCTCTGCTAGCATGCTTCATGTTGAAAGTTTTGTGCTTTGGGGACCTGATTTTTCATATTTTCATCCTACTACCAGCTAATCAAATTGTAGTAATTTTCTATAAAATTTTGCCCTCATTTTCTGATAAAGTCAAATATCTCACAAAATATTACCACAAAAGTCAAGGTTGTTTTCTTCCTGACAATAGCTCCAGAAGAGCAGATTTTTTTGGTACCATAAAATCAGTTTTCATAAGATTGCACAGTGATAATGCCACAAAAATATTAATCTTACTCTCATGTTCAACATGGAGACCATGAACATCAACTATAAATCCCTTATTTCTGCCTTTTGTTAATAAAGTTATCTTGAAAGATGTTTGTAAAAAGAAATAGCCAAGGAAATATGTGAAGATTTCAGGGTTGTTTCTATGGCCTATGAAATATAATCAATAACCTCAACATGCATAGTAAAAAATGACTTTTGTTTATTGAGACATTTTAATTTGGCAACTACAAATAATAATGAGGTTTTTGTTTAAGTCCAAACTGGTCTTTTATAATTTTTTATAATCTTTTCTTTTATCCAAAATGATAGAATATATTTCACTCTTAGATTCTCTATTGAAAGACAGAACTTTTTCTCATTTAACAAAAGAGAAAAGACATTCTAGAGAAATACTTTGTTACAATATTTGAGAACTGAGAATCAAGGCTTCCATAATCTTTTTTTTTATTTTTGTATGTGTATGAGTGTACTGTCTGCATGTAGGTTTGTGCACCCGTGTCGGACAATGCTGCAGAGGTCAGAAGAGGGTCTCGGATTCCCCTGGAACTGGAGTTCTCATAGCATTGGAGTTACAGACGGTTCTTAGCCGCCATGTGGGTGCTGGGGATCAAACCCGGGTCCTCTGCAAGAGCAGTCAGTGCTCTTAACCGCTAGGCTATCTCTCCAGCCCCCAAGGCTTCCATAATCTTAAAAAAATATTCCTATATGCTGCATAATTTTGTCTTTGTTTTCATTTAAACTACTTCACTGGGTAAAGGAAGGTCCTGGGGCTAGAATGACCATACATTTACCTGGAACAGTGTGGACTTGCATTTTTTTTTTATTTATTTATTTATTTATTTATTTATTTTTTTTATTGTATTTATTTATTTTTAACAAATCTAGACCCGTGTTCCCGCTCATTCCCCCACCCCGTCAGAGCTCGTGTATTCTGCCAAACATGCTTTCCATCTCTTAGTCTTTCTCAATATTTTCCATGGGGACGTTGACTGTTTTGAGCAGAAGTTCACTGTTTCAGTCAGTTCTTTGATGCAGTATTTTCTGTTGTTGTTGTTGTTTCCAAAATGCATTATGTCCAACTGCTTTGTACAGAAGCTCAGGGGGCCCTACACAAGAAATACTTACAACTGGGTAATTGGCACTAGCATCCACAGATGAGGGATACCATTCGTCGTTTGTTTTTCTGGGACTGTGTTACTTCACTCAGCATGATGTCCTCTAGCTCCAGCCATTTTCCTGCAAAGCTCGTGATGTCGTCTTTCTTTACTGCTGCATAGAACTCCATTGTGTAGATGTACCACATTTTCTCTATCCATTCGTCAGTTGAGGGGCATTTAGGTTGGTTCCAGCTCTTTGCTATTGTGAAGAGAGCTGAAATAAACATGGCCGTGCATGTATCTCTGTGGTGGCGTAAGTCTTGAGGGTACATGCCCAGGAGTGGTATGGCTGGGTCGGGTGGCAAGTTCATTCCAAGTCTTCCAAGGGTTCTCCACACTGCTTTCCATAGTGGCTGTACGAGTTTACATTCCCACCAGCAGTGGATGAGTGTTCCCCTTTCCCCACAACCTCTCCAGCACTTGGTATCATTTGTTTTCTTGATCCTAGCCAGTCTTACTGGAGTAAGATGATATCTTAAAGTGGTTTTGATTTGCATTTCCTTAATGATTAGTGATGTTGAGCAGTTCTTGAGGTGTTTCTCAGACATCTCTAATTCCTCGCTTGTGAAGTCTCTGTTCAGTTCTTTGCTCCATCTATTGAGCGGGTCGTTTGTTTTCTTTTTTCTTTGTTTTTTGAGTAGTTTATATATTCTGGAAATCAATGCTTTGTCAGATGTATCTGCAGTGAAGGTTTCCTCCCACTCTGTGGGATTTCTCTTCACTTCCTTGATTGTTTCTTTTGATGTACAGAAGCTTTTGAGTTTGATGAGGTCCCATTTGTCAATTGTCGACCTTAATTCTTGTGCAGCTGCTGTCTGATTTAGGAAGTCTTTTCCTACGCCTATGTCTTGTAGTCTGCTGCCAACTTTTTCTTCTATCACCTTCAGAGTTTGGGGTTTCACGTTGAGGTCTTTAATCCATCTGGAGTTGACTTTTGTACAGGGTGAGAGGTAGGGGTTTAATTTCATTCTTCTACAAGTGGTGATCCAGTTTTGCCAACACCACTTGCTGAAGATGCTGTCTTTTCTCCATTGTGGTTTCTTGGCCCCCTTGTCAAATATGAGATGGCTGAAATTGTATGTGCTCAGATTTGGATCTTCGGTTTTGTTCCATTGGTCAACAGGTCTGTTTTTGTGCCAGTACCAGGCTGTTTTTATGACTATAGCCCTGTAGTATAGTTTAAAATCTGGTATAGAGATCCCTCCTGTGTAGCTCTTTTCACTCAGGATTGATTTGGCTATTCGGGGTCTTTTGTTTCTCCAAATGAATTTAAGAACTTTTGTTTCCAAGCCTGTGAAGAAACTCTTGGGGATTTTGATTGGGATTGCATTAAATCTATACAAGAGTTTTGGTAAAATGGACATTTTTACAATGTTAATTTTCCCAATCCATGAGCATGGGAGGTTTTTCCATCTTCTGAGGTCTTCTTCAATTTCTTTCTTTAAGGGTTTAAAATTTTTGTTGTAGAGGTCTTTGGTGTCTTTGGTTAGGTTTGTTCCTAGGTATCTTATTGTTTTTGAGGCTATTGTGAGTGGGAAGGTCTCTTTGAATTCTTTCTCCAGTTGCTTGTTCTTGGTGTAAAGAAAGGCCATTGATTTTCTAAGGTTAATTTTGTATCCTGCCACTTTGCTGAAGCTGTTAATCGTTTCTAGGAGTTTTCTGGTGGAGTTTTTTGCATCTCTTAAGTAAACAATCATATCATCAGCAAATAGGGATAGTTTGACTTCCTCTTTTCCAATTAGTACTCCTTTAATATCCTTTTCTTGCCTTATTGCTCTAGCAAGTGTTTCAAGCACTATATTGAAGAGGAGTGGTGATAGGGGGCAGCCTTGCCGAGTTCCTACCTTTAAAGGGAATGTTTCCGTCATTTCCCCATTTAGGATGATATTGGCTGTGGGTTTCCTGTATATGGCTTTGATTACATTGAGGAATGATCCCTCCAATCCAATTCCTTCTAGGACTTTAAGCATGAAGGGATGCTGGATTTTGTCAAAGGCTTTTTCAGCATCAATTGCGATGATGGTGTGGTTTTTGTCTTTGATTCCGTTTATGTGTTTGATGATGTTTATTGATTTTCGTATGTTGAACCATCCCTGCATCTCTGGTATGAATCCAACTTGGTCATGATGGATGATCTTCTTGATGTGGGTCTGTATGCGATTTGCCAGTATTCTGTTTAGAATTTTGGCATCTGTGTTCATGAGGGAGATGGGTCTATAATTCTCCTTTTTAGTTGTATCTTTGCCTGGTTTTGGTAATAGAGTGATGTTGGCTTCATAGAAGGAATTTGGGAGAGTTCCCTCTGATTGTATACTTCTAAACAGTTTCAGAAATAATGGTTGTAGGTCTTTTTGAAATGTTTTATAGAATTCTGCTGTGAAACCGTCTGGGCCTGGGCTTTTTTTAGTTGGGAGGCTTCTTACTACATCCTCTATTTCTTCATATGTTATGGGTCTGTTTAAGCTGCTGGTCTCCTCTTGGCCAAGCTTTGGTGATTCCCAAGATTTCAGATATTCATCCATTTCTTCTAGATTTTCAAACTTGGTAGAATATAGGTTCTTGTAATATTCCCATATAATTTTCTTGATCTTTTCCTTGTCCGTTGTGATATTTCCCTTTTCATCACAGATTGTATTGATTTGGAGTTGTTCCTTCTTTCTTTTTGTTAACTGGGCTAGAGGTCTGTCTATCTTGTTTATTCTTTCAAAGAACCAACTTTTGGCTTCATTGATTTTTTGTATTGTTTTCTTTGTTTCTATTTCATTGATTTCTGCTCTGATTTTTGTTATTTCTTCCTGTCTGTTGCGTTTAGGGTTCATCTGTTGTTGCCTCTCAAGTGCTTTTAGCTGTAGTGTTAGATCATTCACTTGTGCTCTTTCTGTTTTTCTAATGTAGGCACCCAGGGCTATAAATTTCCCTCTTAGGACTGCTTTTAAGGTATCCCATAAGTTTTGTTGTGTTGTATTGTCATTGTCATTCAGTTCCAGGAATGTTTTTATTTCTTTCTTTATCTCTTCCTTGACCCATTCATTATTCAAGAGTGTGTTGTTTAGTCTCCATGTGTTCTTGTAGGCAGGAGGGCTTGTCCTGGTGTTGATGTTGAGCTTCATTGCACTGTGGTCTGACAGGATGCATGAAATTATTTCAATCTTTTTGTATTTGTAGAGGTTTCTTCTGTGTCCCAGGATGTGGTCGATTTTGGAGAATGTTCCGTGGGGTGCTGAGTAGAAAGTGTATTCTCTGGTATTAGGATGGAATGTTCGGTAGAGGTCTATGAGGTCCATTTGGTGTATCATATCGTTCAGTTCAGATGTCTCTCTGTTTATTTTTTGTCCTGTTGACCTATCCAAAGGACTCAGTGGGGTATTGAAATCTCCCACTATGAGTGTGCTGGGGTTAGTCTGTGACTTGTGGTCCTGGAGAATTGTCTTTATAAAGTTTGGTGCACCAGAATTTGGGGCATATATATTCATAATTGTGAAATCTTCTTGGTGGATTGTTCCTTTGATGAAAATGTAATGGCCTTCTTTGTCTCTTCTGATTTCTTTTACTTTGAAGTCTATTTTATCCGATATTAAAATAGCAACACCTGCTTTCTTTTTGGTACCATTTGCTTGGAATATTTTTTTCCATCCCTTCACTTTAAGGTGGTGCCTGTCCTTGAAGGTAAGATGTGTTTCTTGCAGACAGCATATCGATGGATTCTGTTTCCTAATCCAGTCTCCCAGTCTATGTCTTTTGATTGGGGAATTTAGTCCATTAATATTTAAGGTTATGACTGATAGGTTTGTGTTGCTTCCTTTTGCCTTATTATCCATCTGCGGTTTTGATTTAGGTTTCTACTTCTGCAGTTATGCTTTTATTGATTTCTCCTTCTAGTTGCCTGGGGTTGGTTGCTCCTTTCTTCTGTTCTTTGGATTGCTTCAAGTATTCTCTGAAGGGTTGGTTTTCCGGACATGTATTCTTTCAAGTTGTTTATGTCATGGAAGATTTTCCTCTCTCCTTCCACTATGATTGACATTTTTGCTGGGTATAGTAACCTGGGCTGGCATCCATTGTCCCTCAACACTGGGAATGCTTTGCTCCAGGTTCTTCTTGCCTTCATCGTTTGCTGTGAGAAGTCCGTTGTTATTCTGATAGGTTTCCCCTTATAGGTCACTTGTTGTTTTTCTCTTGTCGCTTTAAGAATTTTGTCTTTGTTTTGGGTGTCCAGCATTTTAACTATGATGTGGCGTGGAGAATTTCTTTTCTGATCTTGTCTGTTTGGAGTTCTATGTGCTTCTTGTATTGGTATTGGTTTGTCCTTTTTTAGTTTGGGGAAGTTTTCATCTATTATTCTGTTGAAGATCTGATCAATACCTTTCTCTTGGGATTCTTCTCCTTCCTCTATTCCTATGATGCGGAGGTTTGATCTTTTCATAGTGTCCCACAGCTCCTGGTTGTTCCATTTTTGTGTATTTTTAAATTTTTCATAATCTTTCCTTGAGGTTTTTAGTTGTTCTGTGTTGTCCTCCAGGTCTGATATTCTTTGTTCTGCTTCCTCCATTCTGCTTCTGAGGCTTTTTTCATTCCTTTCCTCTTGAATGGATGAGTGTTTGATTTCCTTTTTCATTTCCTCTTCTGATTTCTTTAGTGTTTCTATTTCTTTTTGGAGCTTCTCGATCTCTTTTTGTAGCTCTTTTGTTTGCTGGTTGGTTTCTTTTTCTTTTTCAGCATGGGATCTTTTCAGTGTTTCTACTTCCTTCCGGAGTTTGTCATTCTCTCTCTCTCGGTCCTCATTCTCTTTTCTTAGTTCTTTAATTTGTTCTTTATGATTTTGTAGTTCTTTAAGTATGTTCCCAATTGTGTTTCTGATGTCTGTGTCCTGGGGCATCCCCGGGGGGATCCCACTGCAGGAGTCATCCATAGGGTTAGTAAAGCTTGGCGTGGGATTATCCTGCACCTTTCCAGTGTAGTTTCTTCTTCGTGATCCTGGCATATGGGCTTCTCCTTGCCTGTATTCCAATGTGAGTCCTCGGACTTGCATTTTTGTTTGGGTGTTATTGTGAATAGTATCTCCTCTCATTCTTCCAAATGTCTCTGCCTTTGAATGGGAATCATCTGCTGAGGACTGTGCCCTCTGCCTATGCCTGCTATTCTTCCATGTATCCCAGTACTAGAGAACAGGGAGAATTAGCTTCAGTCAAGCCGCCACAAGTCATCCCAATCTTTGAGAAATGTAAGAACCAAGGGCGCAGGTTTTCACTGTTACTTTCTCATGCAGGTTTGATCACTTTTGGCTTTCTTGGGTCAGGTCATACCTCAGGGAAGAAAAGACATTTGTCCTTGATTCTAATTAGGAATTATTCTGTGAACATTAAATTCTTGGAGAAGTCTAGTTGCGCATTTTCTCCTTTGTGTGGAATGTATGATAGAAAAGTATGTCTTTCACCTCACACCTCACTAAATCTTCAAATCATGGAGTTTTGGACCCCAAAAGATGACAGAAAGCTGAGGTATTAAGGTTTTGTTGTGTGTACCAGGTTGTTGATATGTGGTAGTATATGTGGCAGAATTGGGGCTGCAATTTAACTCTATGATGGGACAATAGATGATCTCAGTTCTCTATAAACAGTCCCCAAACTTTCAGTGTACATCCAAATGGAAGTAGAACAGTTCACTGTCCTGGGTTTTTGAAATTCCAAACCCAGTACTCCATTCTTCCTTCCTTTCTTTCTTTCTTTCTTTCTTTCTTTCTTTCTTTCTTTCTTTCTTTCTTTCTTTCTTTCTTTCTTTCTCTCTCTCTTCCTTCCTTCCTTCCTTCCTTCCATTCTTTTCCACCCTCCCTCCCTCCTTCCCTCCCTTCTTCCTTCCCTCCCTTCCTTCCTTCCTTCCTTCCTTCCTTCCATTCTTTTACACCCTCCCTCCCTCCTTCCCTCCCTTCTTCCCTTCCTTCCTTCCTTCCTTCCTTTCCTCCTCCTCCTTCTTTCTTCCCCCTCCTTGATTTTTTTGGTAAATGTAATAGTCACTTTTCTGTTGCTGTGATAAAGCACCATGACCAAGGAACTTATAAAAGGAAGAGTTTATTTGAGCTTACGATTGGCGGTTCCAGGGAATTAGAGTCCATTGTGGTGGGAGGCATGGCGCCTGGATCTGGAGCAGCAAACCAAGGGTCACATCTTGCAAAGAGCACAGGAAGCAGAGAGGACAACTGTAGACCACGAGGCTTGTTAAACTCTCTAAGCCCTGCCCCCAGTGACACACTTCCTCCAGCACGGCCACACACCCTGAGACCTCCAAAAATAGTGCCACCAACTGGAGACAAACGTTTGAATACCTAGAGCCTATGGGGGATACTCATCCAAACCACCACAGGAAACTTTACCCAAAACAATTAATTAAAATTTTCTAATCACTTGAACAGAGAAGAATGTTACAATGAAAAGAATCACCCTGAACACAAACTGTTACTTAATAAATTGTTATCCAAATACAAATATGTTCAGGTTTAAATATTAGATGATACATTCTGGGGAATATTAACTAGCATGTATATTATCTTTTTTCCAGTGAAGACATTTTTAATCTTTTATATGAATGAATTATATACTAGGAAGTACAGTTTGCTGTGCAAGCAGGCATATCTGAATGTCTGTTTCCAGGAACTCTGTAAAAGCCAGACATGGCATATTGTGGTCCTGAGCAGGGCAGGGCTCAGGACCGGCCCGCCACTGCTCCAGGAAGACCACAGTGCAATAAAACTCAATATCAATACCAGGATAAACCCTACAACCTACAAGAACACATGGAGACTAAACAACACTCTCCTGAATAATGAATGGGTCAAGAAAGAAATAAAGAAAGAAATAAAAACATTCCTGGAACTGAATGACAATGATAATACAACGCAGCAAAACCTATGGGACACTTTAAAAGCAGTCCTAAGAGGAAAGTTTATAGCTCTAAGTGCCTACATTAAAAAAACAGAAAGAGCACAAGTGAACGATCTAACTTGAGGAAGAATGAAATTAAACCCCTACACTCTCACCCTGTACAAAAGTCAATTCCAAAATTACAAAGAACCTCAACGTGAAAATCAAAACTCTGGAGGTGATAGAGAGAAATAGCAAATGGCAGCAGACTACAAGAGCGTAGAGTGTTAGGAAAGAAGAACTTCTTAAATCAGACAGCAGCTGCACAAAAAAATAAGGTCGTCAGATGACAATGGACCTCATTAAACCCAAAAGCTTCTGTACATCAAAAAAACAATAAAGAAAGTGAAGAGAAAACCCACACAGTAAGGAGGAAAACTTTCAACAAAGATACTAACCGACAACAGCATATATTTCCAGAGTATACAAGCTACTCAAAAAACAAAGAAGAAAGAAACAAATGATCACTCAAAGAAGAGAGCAAAAGACTATGAACAGAGACTTCACAGAGAGGGAATAGAGAATGCTGCGCAGAAACACCTTAAGAAGTGTTCAACATCGCTATAACCACAGGAAAGCAAATGAAAACCACCTTAAAGAATACACTTACTCAGTAAGACTGGCTAGGATCAAAGAAAACAAATGATGCCAAATGCTGGATAGAGGAGTGGAAAGGGGAACACTCATCCTTGCTAGTATGAATATAAACTGTCAGCCACTAGTGGAAAACAGTGTGTGAGAACACTTAGAAGACTCAAATGATTCTGCCATTTGACCCAGTCATACCACTCTGGGTATCTACCCACAAGACTCCATCTTACGCAGAGATACATTGCACAGCTATATTTATTGCCACCTGTTCACAAATAGACAAAAACTGGAATCAACACCAATGCCCCTCAACTGACCAGTGATAGAGAAAATGTTGGTTACATGTTACACAATGGAATTCTATGCAGCAGTAAAGAAAGACAACATCATGAACTTGCAGTAAATGGATAGAGCCAATGGCCAAGACATCATCTAAGTGAAGCTAACACAGTCCCAGAAAAAACAAACGACAAAATGTATACCTCATATGGACGCTAGACCAATAACCCAGTATAAATATTTCTTGTGGAGAGGGATGCATATTAAAAGAACAACAACAGAAAATTGCATCAGAAGGCTGACTTAAATGGTGACTCGGGGAGAGTGGTAAGGGCTGGGAGTGAGGGACACGGGTGTATATTCGATTGGTGCATGTTAATTGACATGATGCCAACAAGTATCTCAGTTTGCCCAGACTCTGTCTACAGGGTCAGGTGATGTTTTAGGACTTAGTAAAAAGTAAATTGTGATATTACAACATGGTTTGAAGGCTGATAAAAAAGGTAATGCAACTAGTTAATTGGTGATATAAATTGCTCTTGTCCACATTAGCTTTAATAAAAACTGTGATAACAATTACTTTGGGATTGGTATAAACAAATGTTCTCTATAATTTTGCTGTCATATGAGTATCAAATGGTAGCAATCTCCTTTCACCTATAGGATGATTTAACTCAAAAATAAACTTTGTTTCCCAATTATTCACATACAGTAACCCAAAACACATGGGTGAACTTGATAAATTGACCTTAATTCCACCCTATATAGTATGTATAATACAACCTCTTTTTGAGACTCATGGGTCAAAAATAAAAACCTTAAATAAAAAACAGGGAGATGCTATATAGATAGAGAGAAAACTTTTTGTCAACAAAATCTTGCAACCTAATCTTAAAACTAACTACGGGAAAGATTTGTATTTCCAACAGGCCAAGTATCACCAACTTACATGGCTGAGAAAAAAAATGCAGCTTTGCAATGAGATAGGATGTACCAAAACTGCCAGGAAGGATTGACTCCTCTGGCATTGAAGGGAAGAAATGCCTCAGATTGCTGCAGACGTCAGGCCCCTCTGTGGACCTACTAGTAGCAACTTTAATGATTCCTAACGAAGTTACCTCTAGGTGCCGCAAAGTTTTAATACATAGATATTTCTTACTCCCCCCTCCCCCATAGATAAGGAGAAATATGATGATGATGAGGTCGTTCTCCAGCTGTAGATGGGAGCCAGCTGTTTATAGAGCATTCTCTTCTAAAATCCAGTAAAAACTGCCGCTTTCTTAATTGACTAATGGACATAGAAACTTTGAAAAGGATTATTTCTCTATTCAGAACCAAATATTAAGTGGCTAAAGTCTCCTTAAGCTCATGCAAACTAAACAAATATATTATTATACAGGAGCTCTGAATCAAACATGGATTTTCTACCAAGGAGAATGTTGGCCGAGGGATCCAAGCCCCACAAAGGTAAAGGCTCCTTGCTCCAAACTGGGATATCTGCAGGAAGAGGTGATAAGGCCCTGCTGTTGAAAGACTGATATAAACATGGGAAAAATTATGGAGACCGCACTTGCAAAAATGCAATTTAAAAAAAAAAACAAAGGCCACTAAACCAATAACAAAATATAGGTCTCCTTGAGCAAGAAAGACTCCTCTTCAGCACCAGGTACACTCACTCTGCCTGGAATACTGTGCAGGCAGTGGCAGCATATGTCTGTATATCCCAATCTAATTGGCTATGTAGCTTCTCTCCTTGGAGGAATAACCCACGGCTGATGCCACAAAGCTTACATCCTCTAATGTTAGGAGATGTTATAAACCACACGAAGACCCTGTCATACTTTAAAAAAAAATTTTTTTTTAATTTTATTTATTTCTGTATGTTGTTATCAATGTACTGTCTGCATGCAAGGTCTGTGCACCCGTGTCGTGCATGCCGCGGACGTCAGAAGAGGTCTCAGATTCCCTGGAACTGGAAGGATTCTCTTGGAATTGATAGTTCTCAGACGTGTCCAGCGCCATGTGGGTGCTGGGGATCGAACCCGGTCCTTCTGTAAAGCAGCGTCGGCACTCTTAACGTGCTAGCCGTCTCTCCAGCCCCCGACCCGTTGTCACTTAACGGAAAAAAACAATTCGTTGAATTAGCATACCATCCAAAAACATCGGGTCTATACCAAAGGTAACCTACCAGTAACAATTAGTACTGTTAAATACCTATATATCTAATGCGTGGTGCTTCATTATTAGGACAAAAGGCTATATATTATACTGTTTAAATACCAATATATCTAAATGCATGTGCTTCATTAGTAGGATCGAAAGGTTATGCCTGGACAAGCTGGCAGCCCATGAAAGAAAACAGCCAGAATTGACTAGAGACCAAGACAACAGCTCCAGAGAAAGTAAGTGACTGTTTTGCTTCTCATCCACCTGTGTCCCTTTCTAAGCCTAGGGAACATCTGCGAAAGGGGGTGCGAGGTTAGAATGTAAGGGCTGCGATTGGGGAAATGGTGAAATACAACAATATAGGACGGTGACACTCATTTGATCAACTTGATTGAACATACAAGCCCCCCCTGTTGGATGGTGGGAACCATGGGCTGTGTGGGTTTGGCAAACTGCTTGCAAATTGGTTTTACAATGAAGGATGCTTTTACCCACAAATCAGTCACTTATTGTTAAAAAAATGAAAACAAAACAAAACAAAAAAGCAGAGAAAGATGCAGAAAACTTACAGCAGAATGCATGATCTGGGATGGGTAGGGGTGGGGTGGGGGGAAGGGAAGGGGATATATGCCTGAACTGAATTGGAAAATGTTGTATGAAATACACAAAGCATCAATAAAAAAAAAAGCCAGACATGGCAATGCATGTCTATGGCTTTAACATTGGGATAGGGGTGGAGGATGGAGGGAGAGACAGGGACATTGCCTAGGGCTTTCTGGCCAGCTATTCTACCTGAAGCAGTGAGTTATAAGTTCAGGGAGAAATCCTGTCTCAAAAATGAAGGTGAAAAATTACTGAGGAAGAAACCTGACATTAACATCTGGCATCTACTTACATATATACATACATATATACATATATAAATATAAATACGCAAATTATAAACACACAAAATATACACATTTACATGCAATTACAGATACATAAACCAAACAGGTACACATATACATACACCATACACATATATTCATGAGTAAATTGAAATATTAAATTTTAATTTTGGGTGCCTTAAAAATCAGGAAACATAATTTTAATGAACTTTCCAGTTGACTTTCTAAGCAACCTAGGAAACATATTCCATAATACATGTGTGCTCTCAACCTGTGGTTTTGACTATCATGCAAACAATAAAATGATTATAATTTTGTATTTGCCATTTTTGATACACTTAAGTTTACCTATACTATAGGCAGCTGAACATAAATTTTTGCACTGGAACTTATCAGAACTTCTAGAATATACTTGGTTGAGTTAATTAGGCATTAGTTTTTGTCTTTAAAATAATGTGCACTAAACAATTTACAGTGAGAGTTGCATTTAGGAAACACGTGTGGTTATTTCCTGAATCTGTGGCAGGAAATGCTTTAGTTGCCCCACTCAGAACTAACTAAATCCCACACACGTAATTTTCTGCCTAAGACTTCCATACGTACTCTAGGGCATCTTATCTTGTATGTAATATCCTGGCCTGTAGTATTATCAGTTCTTTCCTAATTTAGCAGAAGGTCAGGCTTTGTGTTATTCCCTTTAAAACTTCTTATATAAATGGAGAGCCTCCTGCTGCTGCTGGCATCAATTTAGATTTTTCTTGGTTATTTCTGTTATATCAGCTGACAAGGCACACAGGGCCTGAAGAACAATTCAGTCCTCATCTGTAAATTGAGGGTGATGGTATAAGTTGATCTCCAAGGTCCCTTCAAACTCTAAAACTTTATGATTCTAATAATGAAAGTTTAAACCATATTAGTAGGAGTAATAGCTTTTCTTAGCTAAAGCCATGGCACACTTTTCTTGACTGTCCTACTTTGCTTTAAAACAACCCAAGAAGCTGATGTTTTTCCTTCTCAAATTTACCTATTGTATTACTCTAATTCTCCAGCTCTGAAATGCCAGTTCTCTGCAGGATATTGAAAATGTTATTTCTATGTACAGCTGAGTTTCCCTCCTGGGGAGAATAGTTTGTAATTCATCTTCAGTGATACAGTCTGTTTCCTTGCCTCTCATAGCTGTCTAATAAGCTCTGTTGTATGAATGAACACTTGACTTTTGTGGCTCACTATGTAACTTCAGAAATGTCCAGAATGTCCATCACCTAACTTAGAACTGGAAAATGTTAAATTTGAGTTGACTTCAAAGCAGTCTCTGCCTCTGTTCCCAAATGAGTGATTTTTGCCCCCTAGTGGGCATTTTACTTGGTTTGAGTTGTTTTTTCGGGGGAGGGATGTCATAATGGTGGGAGGGGGGCTACCAGCATCTTTTTTAAATTAACTTTTTATGGAGAATCTGAAGTTTTGTAAATTTCATACAATAGGTTTTGATCATATTCAGATCCTGTCCTGTATCTTTACCTCTTTACTACCTCTGTCCAATTTCATTACTTCATATTGTGTGTGTGTTTGTGTGTGTGTGTGTGTGTGTGTGTGTGTGTGCTTGTATTATGGCCTATAGAGTCAAATTTGTCTCCAGAAATGACCTTCATTGTACAGAGCCTTGTTAAGCTACCGAGAGTCACACCCTTAAAGATGTCTGGCTCTCTCTCGTCCTATAGCTATCAGTTGCCAGTAGTTCCTCAGCTAAGGTTGGGATTTCTTACTCTATACCCCACATCTATGCTGGGATTTTGTCTGCCTTCTTCTTACATGGATCCTATGCATGCTGTTATTATTGTTGTGAGTTGATCTGCATTACCAATTGTGTGGAAAACTGTTTCCATGCAGTCATTTACCACCTCTGGCTCTTATAATCTTTTGGCCCCTTCTTTTACAATGACCTCTGATCCTTGGGAGGCAAAAGTTTTGGGAAATGAAAAGATTACTATATCATTATATTATGTTGGGTATTAAATTATATTAGAAGGTGAAACTATCTATATATTGCAAATCTTATTTATATAAGTATACTAAAAGGGCAAGTCACTTCTTTTAGATGAGTAAGACTAGCATCGAAACCTCACCACTGACTATTCGATTCTCTACACATTGGCCAGTTATGGATCTCTGTGTTAATCAACATCTGATTCATGGGGAAGCTTCTTAGGTGAGAGGTGAAAATACATTTATCCATGGGCATAACAGTAAGTCATTGGGAGTCTGCTTAATACTATGTCCATTTAGTAGAATCATAGTAGTAGGCCCTCTCTTACAGGCTGTGAGCTGTTTAGAGGTTCCTAGGCCTGATTTCAGTGTCAGGTATGTGGTCCATTAACTTATGTGGTCACAGCATGGTAACAAAAAAGAAATAAAAAAATTAAAAATCTCCCTAGCACCTCAAGAACACTGAGATTGAGAAATCCTACCCTTATTTTAAAATATAGATACTAAAATATAAAATAGATTTTCAGGGTAGTTAAGCTCAATGTTTTTCCCCAATATGTAGATTCTCTTAAATCTTGTGAAGAAGACAGAGATATCATTCTTGATATAGAAAGAGAAAATGAATTTGAAGAATGCTAGTTAATGCCATGTCAGCTCTGCATTTGCAAATGTAGTAGGTCAAAAGCGACTCACTATGTGACTGGGAAGAAATGTCATGTTATTTTGCTTTTCCTAAAGGTCCTGGTCATTACTCAGGAAGGTCAGTGAACGTCTACTGTTCTTCATAATCGGGCATTTGTAACCAGTTCACCATACATGAGCTTCATGTTCTCTATAACCTTGGAAAACTGGACAGACAGTCTCATTTTTAGTGTAATGTCATAGCTTGCTGTGTAGATGTATCCATTAAATAATTCAGTGAAGGATGGTTACCTGGTACCATTCTTTAGTGCCTAGCTGCATTACTTCTATGGGAAAACAAAAACAAAACAAAAACTGCTAGTTGGACTTTTTCTAGAACTTTTTAACCTAAGTGGACATAAATTTTATCACAGGATTCTTTACTAGAAGTCCATGGGCTTCATTTAATTCTCAGTTATACCACCAGGTGTCATGCCCCCGCCCCCTGCACTTGTATGTCTTAGCAGATTTGGGTTAGCAATAAAAAAACTTCTTGTCCAAATCTAGCCTGGTATTCTGCTTTAGAAACATGCATTTTATTCCCATTTTATTATTATCTATCCATCCCTGCCTTAAGTATCATAGACAAATGCTTTGGAAAATGAAAATCTGTTCCTTGTCCTATAAGAATGAGAGAATCTGGGCTCTCCCTGATTCTACCCTGGGACATAGTCCCAGGTACCCTGAACTACTCTTCCCTGAACTACCCTGGGACATAGTCCAGGGTAGTTCCCTGTGGTAGATACTAGAACAAATGAACTTTCAATGCTATGCCCTGACGGTGAAAATAAAAAGATAGAAAAAACACCCATATGTTTATCATATCATTTTGTTATGTTCAGCTATTAAAACATTATGCGAGGGGATAACTTTAGTGTCAAGTTGACGCACCTGGATTGAGGGACCCTCAGTTAGGGAACTGCCTCCATTTGACTGGATTGTGGTCATGTCTGTGGGACATCTTCTTGATTGTTGAGCGATGTGGGAAGAACCCACCCACTGTGGGCTCTGCTACCCTTGGGCAGATTGTACTCTATTGTATAAGAAAGCATGGTTGAGTAAGGATTCCTGGGAGCAAGCCAGTAAGCAGCTTTCCTCCATGGACTGTGCTTCTGCTCCTGCCTCCAGGTTCCTGCCCTGAGTTCCTAACCTGGGCTCCCTAAGTGACCAACTGTGACCTGGGATATATAAGACAAATAAATTCTTTCCTTTCCAAATTGGAAGAGGCCAGAGTGTCTTGTCACAGATATTGAAAGCAAACTAAAGGACAGAGTCTTTGTCTATCAAACAAAAGTCCCTGAATTCAATCTCTGGTAATATATAATAAATCTTTAAAACATCAACAGAGAAATGTGCTTAAAACAATTTTTTTGTCAGTTCATGTTTTCATTTTATTGAATTGTATGATCCACAGTTTAAAATGTACAATTGCAAGAGAAATGCAGTCAGTCTCTATCACTTTCTGCTGCTAACTGTGTTAGAGTGAGAGAAATGATTTCCATGTAGGTAGACATCTATTCTCAGACTGTGGATGAAAGTGGTACAAGTTCTCAAACTGCTTTAATGACAGGAAAGAAAATAGCATAGTAAAGGTAGTAAAGACCATAAAATATATAAAGTAAACTTCCAGAGTAGGTAGTAGAGAGGTGTGGGCTATTTCAGTAATACTTAATTTTTCTATACACAATTGATTTATCAAGTAACGTTTTCATTAGAGCTAAGGAAAACACTATTATAAGAAATCTCCCTGAAAGTACACTAATAGCATTTTCTTGAACTATAAAGCTCCCCTGGAGCAAAATATTATTTTATACTTATTTTGAGACAAACTTCCTTGTTTTCAAATATTGAGAAAATGGGCTTTAGTCGTACTCAGATACTCTCTCATGGATTTATTGTATTAGCTCCAATACATATTTTTCATTTGGGAAAATATTTTATGAGTCTACAATTTTAGATTATTTGAGTCAGTTTTGGAATTAGAAATTATCTGTTTTTCCTCTATTCATTTTCCTCAGAACAAATATACCAATTCCCTTAATTTGAGTATAATTTTTTTAAGTAAATCTGTTCATGCTTGTTAACTTATCTGTCCCTACAATTCATATGTTCTTTTCCTTCAAAGCACATATAGAATCATTTGTAAGGTGGACATTACCCACCTCCTAGAGCAGTTTGTGTGGACCGGGTTGCAGACAAAAGGTCTTTGTGCCTCCTACCTCTCCTTTTCTTCTTCTTCATATTTCATATCTTTTTCTTCTTCATATTTCATATCTTTTTTTTTTTTTTGGTCTTTTCAAGACAGGGTCTCCCTGTAGCCCCAGCTGTCCTAGAACTCACTCTGTAGTCCAGGCTGGCCTTGAACTCATAAAGATCCGACTGCCTCTGCCTCCCAAGTACTGGGATTAAAGGTGTGTGCTACCATGCCCGGCCTTCATATCCCTTTTCTAAACATGCTTTCTCTAATGCTATGGGGTGCTTCAGCATCTTGTATTTCTTTACTTTTTCTCTAACAGCTTCCTTTTCCCCACCACATGTCTTCCATGGTGGTTCTAAACCAGGATAGTTTCACGACATTGTTCCTTCTCCTGCTGTCCATCCTTCTCCTCAAAGCAGATGCAGAGATTTACAGATGGCCTGTCTTGAGGAGATTTTTAAAATTATAATAAAATTTCTCTAAAGCTTCAAACAAAAACAAAAACAAAAACAAAAAGATTAAAATGGATTATAAATAACCACAGTAGAAGAGCATCATATTACATTCTGACAACAATTTGATCATTTCAGTACTTTTTGAGGATAAAATTCAAATACTTAAGAAGATGTAACTATGCAACATTGCACTATGGACAAGTTGGCAGTTTTCTTTTAAGTTCTGATGGAGCCAAATGTAGTGACAGTCAGCAACAAAATAATACATTTTATTTATGTGCATGCTTTGAGACTTTTGTTATTTTGGTTAATAGCATAAAGTTAAGATGAACTTCAAGTTATATAATAGATTAAATGACGGATTAATGTTTGTTCTTTATTTCTCTAAGGGTATATAATTGAGGTATTGTTCAGTACTTACCAAGGTATCACACACACTGTCTCATAAAACATAGAGTACTTTTTCTGAAGACATTAAATGGGCTTTTAAAAAATCACTTAAGTTGTCATTCTCCTTCCTTTCATATCATTTGATTACACTTCTGTCTCTGAGTATTACTCTTTTTTTTATTAATTTTATTTATTTCTGTATGTGTATGAATGTACTGTCTGCATGCAAGTCTGTGCACCCGTGTCGTGCAATGCCGCGGAGGTCAGAAGAGGGTCTCGGATTCCCCTGGAACTGGAGTTCTCCTGGAATTGGAGCTTCAGACGGTTCTCAGCCACCATGTGGGTGCTGGGGATCGAACCCGGGTCCTCTGTAAGAGCGGTTGGCGCTCTTAACCGCTAGGCCATCTCTCCAGCCCCTCTGAGTATTACTCTTGAAGCAGCAGAGGAGCAGGCTTGTGTTCCTGGTTTTCTTCTGTCCTGTGAGTCATCCTGCCCTTTGCAGTGTGTACATCCTTCAGCTTACATGTTTACAACATTCATTTTATCATATAGTTATGATCATAAATGTATAGCACTATTTTTTCTAATTAAAAATTTAAATGAAAAATAAAGAACCATTTAGGATTATAGCTTAAGACAATTCCACAAGATATTAAGATTTTCTACTTCTTAAATACTGTAATTTTAACTATTAAGAATTACTACATGAATATCAGTTCTGAAGGGAAGCTCATACACATATATTTAGTAAGTTGTGTTGTTTTTAATGAAAGTTGTTAGTTTTCTGCTTAACTTTTGCACTTGTACTTTCGATCATTTTTCTGTGCATACTTTAGGTTTTTGCTGTTTGTTCTTTTTCTTTGTTGGTTGTCATTGGAATTCCCATGGTAGAAGGCAACAACCAGTTACTATGAGTTGTCCCCTGACCTGCACACACATTCTCAGGCAACACCTGCCCACTTACAGACAGATAAATACATGTAAAACATACATACAGAATAGGATACTATCAGAAGCCAAGGAGAGACAAAAGCTGCTAGAAACAAGAGACAATGAGTACATAGATCTTTACAGTCTCTCCAGAGAGCATCTTGGTTTTTGCTGCATGGAACTGATTTCATACTCCTGGCTTCCAAAGTTGAGAGAGAATATATTTCTGTTGTTTTAAGCCAGCAAGTTTGTGGTCATGTTTTCCAGCAGCCACAAAAGACTAAAAGAGTATACTATTAATAACGATGCCCAATGATACATCTTGACATTTTATTTAGTAAAACAGGTGCCAAAGCACAGCTACAGGGTGGGCATGGAAGATGAACGAATAGAATATTGAAATGTCAATACCTCACTGACCTTATTAAAAGCATGCAATTTAAAGTCCAGGATAAGGTTTTACAAATGTAAAGTGCTAGGTACTCTGCTGAGGTTCCAGCCGACACCAGAAGCTAAACATTACTCATTGGCAGAGGCAAAGAGCTTATGAGCTGTGGTGCTTTCAGGACAGCTATACAGGAAATTGATAGTTATTAATATTTAATGATTCATTTTATGCTTGGCAGGGTACCTATCTGAGTACAGACAAGTTCACCCACAGCAGTATTTTTGGTCTTGGAAATATTTTAATTGTTGTGTATGTGGTTAGTACAATTATTTTTAACCAAAACATTTTAAGCTGTGACTTTGCCTTGACATAGCTCATCTGAAATATTCATTGTCAGTATCTGTTCTTATAACCTCAGAATAGGGAGACATAATTAATTAAATATTTATATTTTACCTTATTTCATCATGAATTTGAAATGATTAAGAGATGTAATAAAGCCTAACAGTTTTTTCTCTCTAAAACGTGGAAGAAAAAAAGAAACTCATAATTGTGAAAGTGCAAGATTTATTTTCAACACTGAGTTAAGTATATGACATGAATGCCCTAGACACTAGGTGATTTTCACACTTTTTTCATAACTTATCAAATTGTCCATTAGTCTACTGGCTCTGAAACTAAGCCTGTATATATGTATATTGGTGGAATTCAGCTCTATCTAAATATCCCTAGGATAACTGTTATTCTTTAGACCTGAACTATCTCTCTCAGAGTCCATGTGGCTGGTGTCCAGATGGTGGCAGTCTTTGGAGATCGTGGAAACTTTAAGTGATGGGACCAGTGGGATTGTGACTGTGGCATCTCCTGACCCACTATCCCCCATTTTCTGTGTACCATGGTGTGAGCATCTTTATTTCGATATGTTCTTCTACCCTGATATATCGTCTCACCACATGGGCAAAGACCGAAAGAGAAAGGAAGATAATGGGGAGAAAAAACAAGACGAAGGCCACAAGAAGGAAGGAGACCGCGCAGACGCAGAATACCGAAGGAAGTAACGAGCACGACGAATAAGGTAGCCGGATAATCCGCACTAACCATCCTTCCCTCTCTTCCCTCCTTCCTCCTTTCTCTTCCTTCTCGGCTCCTCCTATCCCTTCTTCCCTCTTTCTCTTCCCCCTCCTCCTCCCCATCCTTCCCTCTTCTCTCTCTTCCTCTCCTCTTCCTATCTTCTTCTCTCTCAAAAATCTAACTACAGAGAAAAATTTCTAAATCAAGATAATAAGTTTAGAAAATATTATTGAACATCTGAATAATGTAAGCATCAGAGTTGGAAAAATGAATAAGAGATAGCTGCTGTCTGAACATTCACAGAGGGGTGGGTGGCTTGGTTGGGTGTGAAGAGGTAGAGATCTAACTAAATAGCACCTGCATCCACTCAGATGATTTACCTGGAGTCACTTCTTGCCACTTTTCCAACACTTCAGCCATGCACACCTCTGTCTAGCTCCTCTAGTGCATCAGGGACATCCTTTATTTATGACTTACCTGCCATCCCTATGCCAGGAATTCTCTTTTCTCCTGTTACAAGTCACCTCCTCTTCAGAAGCACATTCAGACCCGAAGAGTGGAGAGGCTTTGAAGAAAGGAATCCTTGTCAGTAGAACATGAATAGGATCTAGCAGAAGTATTGGTTTTGTTTCTTACAGCATTAATGGCTTTGGATTATTGTCAAAAATAAGATGTAAGCAGGCTGGTGGTGCCGCTCTTTAATCCTAGAACTCAGAGGCAGAGGGCAGGCGACTCTTGGTGAGTCAGGCCAGCTGGTCTACAGGAGTGAGTTCCAGGACAGCTGGGACGAAGGGAGACCCTGTCTCAAAAAGACCCCAAAAAAAAAAAAAAAAAAAAAGGTGTCAGTGTCATCATGTCAGCACTTGAAGCTCTATGCCTAACAGACATATATCCTTCAAGAAAAATGTCTTTTATGAAATGTATCAAAGAAAGTAACATGAAGGTGAGATTGGTTACCTCATTCAGGGAAGGAACTATGTGAATCTGAAGGGTTATTCCTTTTTCATTTTCTTTGGGGTCTTTTGGGGGGGTCTTTTTCAAACAACATCCCCCTGTAGACCTAGCTGGCCTAGAACTTGCTATAGAGACCAGACTGATTGACATCTGCCTATCTCATGTCCTGAGTGATAGGATTAAATGTGTGCACCACTACTCCCAGTTCAAGAGTTATATTCTAGCTGTTTCTGGTTTCTGTACATTCTATAGAAAATTTTCAGCACAACCTTGCCAATGGCACATGTTGATATCATCTACCATCTCTTGCTTTATGGTTTTCTCATAGTTTCTGATTTCTGCCATTTATTATTTATAATTTTCTATGTCCCCATTCCATATCTTGTATGGTAATGTAAGTTCATCAGGACTGGGACATTTTATTGTTAGTATTATATAGTAATGGCTAGGTTATTCTGATTAAAACTTGCTTAGAATAATGTTGGAATAATAAATAAAGGAATCATCAAACAGTTTGGGGGATGGGATAATGTTGATAGAGAATACCACTAGAATAAATAAGGAAGAAGTTGGGTGTGGTAGCTCATGATAGTACCCCAGTGCTTGGAAGAAGGAGCCAGGAGGATTGCCACATTTGATTCAAGCCCAGCCTAGGCTACTTAGTGAGTTCTAGACTAGCCTGGTCTATAATATGAGACCATGGTTAAAACAACCCAAAAATCCAGATAAAAAAGTAAATAGTGTATTAACTTTAAAGAAAAATAAAAGTATTGAAAATCATAAGTCCTCTGTCATAGATGGAGTGAAGAATACATTAAATCATCTTTTCAGTTAAATATCAATCTTTTTTTTGTCTTTCTGAGACAGGGTCTCCCTATAGCCCCAGCGGGCCTGGAACTCACTCTGCAGATCACGCTGGCCTTGAACTCACAGAGATCCTCCTGCCTCTGCCTCTTGAGTGCTAGGATTAAAGGCGTGTACCACCATGCCTGGCTTAAAGAGGGTTATTGGTCACCATGTGGATTCTGGGAAACAAACACAGGTCCTCTGCAAGAACAGTCGGCACTCTTAATCTCTCCACCCCCTTAAATACCCACCTTATTGAGCAAACAATGTTTTCATATTTTGTGCCAGAAATGCTATTATTCTCTAGTATTCAGAGCTAGATACAATTTACTGTGGTCTGAATGACCCCGGCATGCAAAATTTATGTGTTGAAACCTAACAACAATCTTACATTAGGAGGGATGATATTTGGAAGATGATTGGGTCATGAGAGCAGGGATCTCTTGTATGGAATCAGTGTCTTTGCCAAAAAGGCTCCAGACGGAGATCTCCCAAGACCAGCTGAAGCAAGCACAGGTAGGTAGGTAGGAGCTGGGTGCTTCAGCAAGGCTGATTGTTGTCTGACTAAATCTAGTTAATCCGTTAATCCATTTGTCTTTGGATTAACTGGCTTTAATCCAGTTGTCTTTGGATTAACTGGCTTTTGAGGCTGTAGGGGGTCAGAGTTATCCTCCCAGCTGGTATAAAAGGTAGAGTTGTGTGAGTCTTGAGATCTGAGATCTCCCTAGACCAGCTGAAGCACAGGTACAGCCCTCCCGCTGGCAAACTGGGATTATAAAGGCATCTGAAGGGAGGCAAGCAAAGCAAGCCTTCAACACAGTGAAGAGGCATTTGGGACTCATATTGGAACACAGGCAAGGAGAAGCCCATATGCCAGGAACATGAAGAAGAGACAATATGGGAAAGGTGCTGGATAATCCCACACCAAGCTCTACCAACCCCGTGGAAGATTCCTACAGTGCGATCCCGCTGGGGATGGCCCAGGACACAGATATCAGAAACACAATTGGGAACATACTTAAAGAACTACAAGATTATAAAGAGCAAATCAAAGAACTAAGAAAAGAGAATGAAGAACTCAAGAAGGACCTAGAGAGGGAGAATGATAAACTCCGGAAGGAAGTGGAAACACTGAAAGGATCCCATGCTGAAAAAGATAAGGAAACCAACCAGTGAATCGAAGAGATACAGGAAGAGATTGAGAGCTCCAAAAAGAAGTAGAAATACTAAAGAAATCAGAAGAGGAAATGAAAAAGGAAGTCAAACACTCATCCAATCAAGAGGAAAGGAATGGAAAAAGCCTCAGAAGCAGAATGGAGGAAGGAGATCAAAGAATATCAGACCTGGAAGACAACATAGAACAACTAAAAACCTCAAGGAAAGATTATGAAAAATTTAAAAATACACAAAAGTGGAACAACCAGGA
>VZQC01002869.1:154928-207255 GCA_009823505.1 Rhizomys pruinosus
CAGTCCTAAGAGGGAAATTTATAGCCCTGGGTGCCTACATTAGAAAAACAGAAAGAGCACAAGTGAATGATCTAACACTGTAGCTAAAAGCACTTGAGAGGCAACAACAGATGAACCCTAAACGCAACAGACAGAAGAAATAACAAAAATCAGAGCAGAAATCAATGAAATAGAAACAAAGAAAACATTACAAAAAAAATCAATGAATCCAAAAGATGGTTCTTTGAAAGAATAAACAAGATAGACAGACTTTTAGCCCAGTTAACCAAAAGAAAGAAGGAACAACTCCAAATCAATACAATCCATGATGAAAAGGGAAATATCACAACAGACAAGGAAAAGATCCAGAAAATCAAATGGGAATACTTCAAAAACCTATACTCTAACAAGTTTGAAAGCCTAGAAGAAATGGATGAATATCTGAAATCCTGGGAATCACCAAAGCTCAACCAAGAAGAGATCAACAGCTTAAACAGACCCATAACACGTGAAAAATTGAAGATGTAATAAGAAACCTCCTGTTGTAGTTTGTCTTCCATTGCTGTGACAAAACACTCTGACTGACACCAGCTTGGGGAGGAAAGGGTTTATTCAGCTTACATATCCTGGTTCACAGTTCATCACTCAGGGAGCACAAGGCAGGACGTCAGGGCAGGAACCTGGAGGCAGGAGCTTAAGCACAGGCCATGGAGGAATGCTGTCCACTGGCTTGCTCCCCTGGCTCATGCCCAGCCTGCCTTCTTATATGGTACACAACAACTTGCCCAGGGTGGCACTTCTCATTGTGGGCTGGGCACTCCCACATTGCCTGACAATCAAGACAATACTCCACAGATGTGGCCACAGGCCAATTCAATGAAGTGAATTCCCCAATTGAGGCTCCTTCAACCCAGGTGTGTCAAGTTGACACTAAAGCTATCCAGCACACCTCCCAACTAAAATAAAGCCCAGGCCCAGATGGTTTCATGGCAGAATTCTTTAAAACATTTCAAAAAGACCTACAGCTATTATTACTGAAACTGTTTAGAAGGATACAAACATAGGGAATTCTCCCAAATTCTTTCTACAAAGCCAGCATCACTCTATTACCAAAACCAGGCAAAGATACAACTAAAAAGAATTATAGACCCATCTCCCTAATGAACACAGATGCAAAAATTCTAAACAGGATACTGGCAAATCGCATACAGACCCACATGAAGAAGATCATCCATCATGACCGAGTTGGATTCATACCAGAGATGCAGAGATGGTTCAACATACGAAAATCAATAAACATCATCAAACACGTAAATGGAATGAAAGACAAAAACCACACCATCATCTGAATTGATGCTGAAAAAGCCTTTGACAAAATCCAGCATCCCTTCATGCTTAAAGTCCTAGAAGGAATTGGATTGGAGGGATAATTCCTCAATGTAATCAAAGCCATATACAGGAAACCCACAGCCAATATCATCCTAAATGGGGAAATGACAGAAACATTCACTTTAAAGGTAGGAACTCAGCAAGACTGCCCCCTGTCACCACTCCTCTTCATTATAGTGCTTGAAACACTTGCTAGAGCAATAAGGCAAGAAAAGGAAATTAAAGGAGTACTAATTGGAAAAGAGGTACAACAAAAATTTTAAACCTTTAAAGAAAGAAATTGAGGAAGACATTAGAAGATGGAAAAACCTCCCAAGCTCATGGATTGGGAAAATTAACATTGTAAAAATGTTCATTCTACCAAAACTCTTGTACAGATTTAATGCAATCCCAATCAAATTCCCCAAGAGTTTCTTCACAGACTTGGAAAAAAAAGTCCCTAAATTCATTTGAAAAAACAAAAGAACCCAAATAGCCAAAACAACCCTGAGTGAAAAGAGCCACACAGGGGGGATCTCTATATCAGACTTCAAACTATACTACAGGGCTATAGTCATAAAAACAGCCTGGTACTGGTACAAAAACAGACCTGCTGACCAATGGAACAAAACTGAAGATCCAAACTTGAGCACATAAAATTTCAGCCATCTCATATTTGACAAGGGGGCCAAGAAGACACAATGGAGAAAAGACAGCATCTTCAGCAAGTGGTGTTGGCAAAACTGGATCACCACTTGTAGAAGAATGAAATTAAACCCCTACCTCTCGCCCTGTACAAAAGTCAACTCCAGATGGATCAAAGACCTCAATGTGAAACCCCAAACTCTGAAGGCAATAAAAGAAACAGTTGGCAGCAGACTACAAGACATAGGCATAGGGAAATACTTCCTAAATCAGATAGCAGCTTCACAAGAATTAAGGTCAACAATTGCCAAATGGGACCTCATTAAACTCAAAAGCTGCTGTACATCAAAAGAAACAATCAAGGAAGTGAAGAGAAATCCTACAGAGTGGGAGGAAGCCTTCACCACAGAAACATCTGACAAAGCATTGATTTCCAGAATATATAAACTACTCAAAAAACAAAGAAGAAAGAAAACAAATGACCCGCTCAATAGATGGAGCAAAGAGCTGAACAGAGACTTCACAAGTGAGGAATTATAGATGGCTGAGAAACACCTTAAGAAGTGTTCAACATCACTAATCATTAAGAAAATGCAAAGCAAAACCACTTTAAGATATCATCTTACTCCAATAAGCCTGGCCAGGATCAAGAAAACAAATGATACCAAGTGCTGGAGAGGTTGTGGGGAAAGGGGAACACTCATCCACCACTGGTGGGAATGTAAACTTGTGCAGCCACTATGGAAAGCAGTGTGGAGAACCCTTGGAAGACTTGGAATGAACTTGCCACCCAGCCCAGCCATACCACTCTTAAGCATGTACCCTCAAGTCTCACCACGCCACAGAGATACATGCAAGGCCATATTTATTTCAGCTCTCTTCATAATAGCAAGGAGCTGGAACCAACCCAAATGCCCCTCAACTGAGGAGTGGATAGAGAAAATGTGGTACATCTACACAATGGAGTTCTATCCAGCAGTAAAGAAAGATGACATCATGAGCTTTGCAGGAACATGGCTGGAGCTAGAGGATATTATGCTGAGTGAAGTAACACAGTACCAGAAAAACAAACGATGAATGATATCCCTCATCTGTGCATGCTAGTACCAATTACCTAGTTGTAAGTATTTCTTGTGCAAGGCCCCTTGAGCTTTTCTCCAAAGCAGTTGGGTGTGATGCATATTGGAAACAACAACAACAACAGAAAGGACTACATCAAAGAACTTACTGAAACAGTGAACTTCTGCTCAAAACAGTCAACTTCCACATGGAGAATATCGAGAAAGACTGAGAAAGAGATGAAAAGCATGTTTGGCAGAACGCATGAGCTCTGGTGTGGTGGGGAGATAAGGTGGGGGACATGGGTCTAGATTTGATAAAAAAATTAATTAATTAGTTAAAAAATTCCAAAAAATGGCTCCAGATAACTATGAGAAATAACTATGATGGAAGTGAGAAAGTGAAATCTGTGAATCAGAATGCAAGACAGCAAGCATCTTGACACCTTGGTTATGGACTTCCCAGTCTCCAGAACTATAAAAATACATTGTCCTCATCAACTTCTTAGTTTGGGTTATTCTGTTATAACAACCTATAAGCTTATACAGAAAATGGCATCAAGAATTGGATGTGTTGTTTTAACCACAAAGTTTGAATCTGAGTTTTGAATAAGATGAAGAGATTTCCAAGGCTGGAAAAAGCTGATAAAATCATAAAAGGATTTTTTTTTGTCTTTTTGAAACAGGGTCTCCCTGTATCCCCAGCTGTTCTGGAACTCACTCTGTAGACCAGGCTGGCCTTGAACCCAGAGATCTGCCTGCCTCCCAAGTACTAGGATCAAAGGAGTGCACCACCACACCTGGCTTAAAGATGGTTCTTAGCCCCCATGTGGGGGCTGGGAATTGAACCCAGATCCTCTGCAAGAGCAGTCCGCTCTCTTAACCACTGAGCTATCTCTCCAGCACCATAAAAAGTTTCCTTAAAGGTAACTTCACTGAAGTCTATGATAGAACAGAAAATGAGGCAACAGGACTCTGAGTTTGAGGCCAGGCTAGGGTACATACAAGGTGAGACCATATCTGAAAAATACAAAACTTTAAACATCATTAGCATGAACAACAACAAAAGCCTCAATTTTTTAATTTCTATGTTCGTGATGGTGAATTCAATGCTAGTAAAATTCAAGTAGCAACCTTCATTCTGGTGAGGTCACAGAAGCAAGGAGTAGTCATTGTTATAAGGTAGTTGAGGACTGGCGTGGTGGCACATGCCTTTAATCCTAGCACTTGGGAGGCAGAAGTAGGTGGATCTTTGTGAGTTCAAGGCCAGCCTGGTCTACAGAGTGAGTTCCAGGACAGCTGGGGCTATAGGGAGACCCTGTCTTGAAAAGACCCCCCAAAAAAGAATGTAGCTGAGAACTTTTTGTTGCAGGTGTCCAAACTAAGACATGATCCTCTTGCCAGTTAACCTTCAGACACTATGCACTCATTATTGTGTTGGGTAAGATTTCAAGGTGCTGGGCAGTGGAAAGGGAGAACTTTTGGTGAGACTACATAACAGAGAACTAATGTAAGATTAGCTTGGGTGGGGTCCCAAAAATCTGAAACAAAATTTTGACTGAAGAAAGTATTTTCACAAGTGCTGAGAATAAAATAGTAAATTAAAAAGACAAAGGACATCATTCAAAAACATGGGCTCTGTTGTAATAAAGGGTCTGACAAATATGACCATGTAGCATGTTAGGTAGTAATAGTGTATGTGAAGACAGATAGACAAGGAAACAGAGGATACAACAGGGTAAGTTCAATGAAGGGGCAAACCTGTGGAAGGAAGATCAGTAAGTAGTTCAAGAGCCAGAGAGTTCTGGTCCTCTTACAGGCTACAGTGACTACAGAACAGGGAAACAGGAAGGTGATTAAAGTTTCATTTTGGCCTGAGGATGGCCATTGCTAGGGCTAACCAGGGAGTGGTAAGTAAAAAAATGTCCGGTTACAATCATCTCTTATTCAGGCTTTTACCACAAGTTTATAGGGTGGGAATGGCAAGTGTACAGAAAAGCAAATTACCTTCTGAAAAACAAATTACGGTAGCTTGGGGAATTGTCTCTGTTTATCCAAAATGGAGGAGCTTTAAGAAAATGGTTGCCTTAGTTGACAATTACCACAAAGGGCCAGAGGGAATGAGGCAAACATCTAGTCTGGTAAGACAAGGCTCATTGCATCACATTTTAAAAGGGGAAATACAAGGAAATGAAATACTCCATGGTGGAGAGAATGCCCAGGCAAAGCTCAGGAGGGGAAAGTTTGTTTAGTCTTTAGGTGAGAATGGCTCTGTTAAGTGAGGGGAGGAGAATGTCAGGAGACCGAGTCAGGGAGAAAGTAAAGTTTATGAGCTACCACAAGGTTTTGATTCGTATATGACTAAAGTAGGTCATTTTGAGTGGAATAAGATCAGAATCTAGTTTATTTAAACTTTTTGAATGTCTGTGTTAACAGTCTGGAGGGGAAGAGTAGACACATGTACTATTTATAAAGCCACTGGCTTGTATAAATAACTGAGGTAGGAGAGTTCTTAAACTGAGAAACCAACAAGTTCTTAAACAGTGAGAACCTATCAGATAGAGAGAAAGAGAGAGAGAGAAAGAGAGAGAAGAGAGAGAGAGAGAGAGAGAGAGAGAGAGAGAGAGAGAGAGAGAGAGAGAGAATATCAAGGCTGATCTGTAAACTACAGGCCTAGATTACTAATAATGCAGATTCGGTAAGAAACCCCAGCTGTAAACATAGATACCTCAAAAGAAGGGGGCATATTTGTATCTCTATGCTCTCCTTCCTTGACCCTTGTATCCCAGAAATTAAGCACTGTGAGATGCATGGCTTAGACCGAGGGGAGAGATCAGTTTACTAGCCTGAGATGTATGTGTGTTTGGGGTAAGAAGAAAGTAGGAGTTCCGCTTCTTCCAACTCTGGAAGCCCAAAGACAGGACTGTGCTGATAGAGCCTTCAAGGTTATTAGAAACAGAAATGCTGAGACAGACAGGAACCAAAATAATACCATTTATGCCACAAAGCAGAGCTTTGCAAAAATAGTGTAACAGTAATATGGAAGTATTTGTTATGTTCTTACATGAGGGAGTACTTGGTTCTGAGTCTTAAAGTTCTTTAACCTTAGTTGCTCTTCTATACACATACACATACATGTGCACATGTTCCCGTGCATGTACAATGTATATCATATTTTATATTTTGAGATCTATAGATAAGCAAAATTTAAACTATATATACATTTAAAATTCATCGAATCATTTCTTCTTTACTTTTCCTGTTTAATGTCCCTTGAGTGGGTCACTAAAACCATGAACCATGTTTCCTTTTTTCATAATATTGAAAAACACATAAGTAACAATTCTACTCATGTCTTGCTTTCTGGTGCAAACCATACCTAATTCTTTGAGCAGTTTTCACTTACAGCTCCCAAAATACATCTACATGTGAAACTCTGGTGTTCTATTTATTTGGCCATTAGCTACATAGAATGAGAATTTAGCTTGTTTGCTTAATACTTTTAATTTCCTTATTTCTTACTCCCAATGTATTTTCAATATTATGCTAGTTTCCAAATTTATCTTTCAGTCTTTTCTAGCTCCTTTGTTTCATCCTATCAAGGCTTTGTGACTTACAGCACATATAACAGGAAGAGGCTGCTAACACAATTAGCTTCTGACAGGACAAATAGATGTTAAAAAATAACATGCTTAGTTCTCTCTGTCATTCCTTTTACTCAAATCTCAAAATATTGCTTTGCCGGACTTGTATATCTCCCCTAACTGAAATATACATAACTCCCCTTTGAAAATTGGGCAGGGCTTCTGGTAGGTTTATCACCTAGGACTGTCTTCTCAGGTATCTAGGAACTATCCTTTTGGCATAAATAGTGACAAAGGATGACAGTAGTCCTTTCTCCCAGCTCCTGTGAGAGGGTAGGAACATCTGAGGCCTCTTGTTCCAAGTTGCAAAACAATCTGCTGCCATGCAAACAAGAAGAGGTATGTGTGACAAATGGTGTTGTCAATTCCTCCTACTTGAAGATTCAATATTAATTGTCTTGAAAACATGTGTGCAATGGGATGTAATCACTTGGCTACATAAAAGGGTGCGATTTCTTTCTGTCTGCAAAATTCCCTCACCAGATTGCCTGTGATTTGCATCATATTCTAGCCTAATGCGTATTCAATAATAAAAGTGGCTTTTTTCTCTAAATTTATGGAGATAATTTTAAGATGAGAGATTTTAATTATATTTCCCTAAACTTCATATTGAGGTTTCCTTCTACCCCTACTTAATTTCAGTCATTCGTATATTCTAGAGACTGATAACCATACCTTATCTTGACAGTCTGTTATTGCTGTGTCTGTGTATTAGTAAAATCCTTTAATAAAATCATCCTATGACTACATAAATACTGTTCATGGCAGGGCAGCATTTGCTAATTCTTCTTTGTACCTAAAATATATTTAGCTGGAAATTTAAGTTTCTTCCCCGTGGTAGAGTTTTCATTGCTGTGACCAACACCTGAGTTAGTTAAAGGAGTAAAGTTTTATTTGACGCATAGTTTCAGAGGTTTTAGTCCCAAAGGAGGCATTCTACTGAGTTACTTCTCAGCTCCTTTAATTTGTAGCCTTTGGAAAATCTACTTCATCTTTGGAAAACTTGTGTGTGTGGTGTTTGTATACACATACACACATACATTTGTATATTTTCTGTTTCTTGCCCTTAATATACTCTCTGACTTCTCTTCAGAAATATGATGATCATGATATTGGATTTCTTGGATTGATCTTTAATCCATGTTACCAGCTTGGGATGAAACATTCACACTGGAGCATGTGAGCAGAATTTCTATTCAAAACACAGTACTTAGGAATAGTCACTCAACAGGGTTTTCCATTGTTTTGGGTTCTATTGGTTTCATCTCTGTATTTTCTTTTGTTTCACAAGAAAAGAATAGTGTCATCAGGCTTTAATTTGAGATCTCAAGTCCTCCTCTTAACTTCTTTTTTACAACTTGAAAATAAAAAACAAAACAAGGTAACAATTAAAATCACCTATTCTTTCAACAAGAAGATAGTTTTCTCTTTAAAAGCAATAAGATAACACATAAAAATTACTAGAAAATGGAAGAAAATTACATACAAAAAACAACTATGGTTTTGGCTGATGACTCGATAGATTTTCAAGAGCTTAAAATTGCAAATCCTTTGCAATGAACACAACAGAATGAGTGAAATTTTCTTGTATTCTTATATTTCATAGGTAAAACTTATCCCTTTCTTCAAAACTCCAGGTCCTTTATTTCTTAGACTGATCATATATTCCTAATGTATATCACATGTTAAATTTATACATATATATAAAGCAGTACAGCATGCTACCTACACTGGAAGAAGCCTCTTGTATTTCATGTTTTTAATATGCCTTCAGTGCATCAGGAAGCCACATGGAATGACTGACTTAGGCCATGCAGATTTGTCCCTTTCAACATTTACGCAGTCACCAAGTTGCCCAATGTATTTCTCAGAATGTTTGCCCACACATTGAGATGGAGATTGTACATAGATTTCACCAAGAAAATGTAAGAACTTACCAAAAGCAAACAAATAAAGAGCATGTATTCTTTTCCAATGACCCAGTTCTAAATATAATTGGTTCTTATGGTGAATTCATCCCACACCAACAATAGCATTTTGTTGTTTTAGATAAATGTTGGCTTAACATTTGATTACTTATTTTTAGTTCTGTTTATGGTGAATAATGGGAGTCATCAAACCAAAATTTAAGCCACACATTCTGATATACAAGTGGCAAATCATGGGTATATATTGACTTTCTTTTTTGGGTCTGAGTATATAATATTAAATTTATAGCTTTGGCCAGGCATAGTGGTGTACATCTTTAATCCCAGGCCTTGCAAAACAGAATCAGATGGATTTCTGTAAGTTTGATGCCAACTTGGTTCTAGATAGTGAATTCCCTGAAACAGAGCTACAGGACTACATAAAGAGAACACATCTCAAAAAAAAAAAATCCATAATTTGCACTAGGAAACAACACATCCCAAAGCTTCTGCTTCTACTTTGCTGCCGCTGCTGTCATATGTCACTTACCAACTCTTCATTATAAGTGAAGCACCAAAGCTCTTATTCAGACTAATCCTTATTTTCACATTGTTTTTCCCAATGGATCCATCCTCACAGTTCTGGATTCCAATCATGTACTATAAGCTTCACTTCTTGGTAAAGCTTCTGCACATTTGTGACACTTTTGTTTGTGCTCTGTGGTCTATGAGAAAAGATGTTCTTCCTCTTGTTTGTAGTACAATTATTTTCCTGATTATATAGGCTCCAAAGCCTGTTCAGATCTTCTTTGCTGTGTGCTTTCTCTTCTACAGTTTAAAACTTTGTCTCTGTCCTCCTAGGAACATTCATATGTTCACTCACTGTTCCCTGGCATTATGGTGTCTACAACATCACAAGGCAACAGGAATTTTTCAGTTACACTATAGTCTTCTGGATCACTGTGAGATATCTTACTTGTCATTCACCTTGATATTATTTAGCACATAATTGAGCATAGAGAAGTAAATCAGTTTATATATTTTATCTTTGATTGAATTATTGTTCTTATTCTTTTCTGATCACTGGATGCCATGAAATTTCTGAATTTTGCTGCATGAATACTAGCATCTTTGTTTAAAGGGGGTTATATATTAATGCTCTGATTTTTAGTGAAATCTGTATATACTATTGTGTCAAAACCATTTATTAATAGAGATGAAATAACCTAATGGCAGCTAAATAACTTGAAAGAGAATTTCTTCCTTTATTTGACTAAGCTGGAGCATGTCCCCTTCAGTGACTTTCCTGTCACTCCACTTGATGGTTCAGCTGTCCCAAAGGGCAGACGTTGTGCCTGATTTTACTGACTTTCTCAATTCCTTTGCACAGCCACTCTCCCCTTGTTCAATTCACCATCTGTTCGGATTTTACCTCTTTTCATCCTTATTAACAAGAATTATTCAAATGCATGCCAATAAACACTAGGCTTATTCTTCCCCTACATACCTCTGTTCTTCAAATTCCCTCCAATGGGCCCACCATTTGCATCGCCTTTAATCTGCTTCTTTGTTCTTTCTAGGATGTTATATTTGAGTTTTAGTCATGAAGAAGTTGTTTATATTCCAAAAATACAGTTTTAGAAATTAAAGCTAGAACGGGGTCTTGATTTGAAAAATGGTCAAATCTGGCTACATAGATTAACAGGGCCATACTTTTTTTACTGAAGTTTTGTGAATTTCATACAACATTTCTTAATCAAATTTAGACCCAGTTTCCCTTTCTTGCCCCCAACTTGTCAGAGCTCATACACTCTGACATACTTGTCTTTCATCTTTTTCTCAGTCTTTCTAAATTTTTTTCGTGCTGAAGTTTACTGTTTTGGGCTCTGTTTCAGTCAGATCTTTGTCCCAGTCTTTTTTGTTGTTATTGTTCCTTCTCATTTATATCATTCCAAAATATGCTTATGTGGACCCTACAGACATACCAAAATTATTACGTCTAAAAATAAACTCTAGGTTTCCCTCTTTGATCGTAGGATTGTATGAAGATAAAGAAAACATGTTACTTTACTTCCCTACATTACAAAGCAAGTTGATGAGTAACATCAGGTATTATATTTAGTAAGAAATAAAGAAATAAAAATGAATTATTCAGTTTGCCTTCTAAAGAGAGAATTGGTGCTAACATCCACAAATGAGAGACACCATACCTTGTTTGGCTTCTAGCTCCATCCATTTACTTGGAAATTTCATGATGTCATGTTTCTTTACTGATGTATAGAATTCCGATGTGTACATGTACCACGTTTTCTTTATCCACTCATCAGTTGAGGGACACTTGGGTTGCTTCCAGCTCTTCACTATTGTGACTAGAGCTGCAAAGAGCAATACAGGGGGAATTACATGCCAGACATCAAACTATGTTACAGGGGTATAGTCATAAAAACAGCCTGGTATTGGCAAAAAAAAACAAAACAAAACAACAACAACAACAAAAAAAACAGACCCATAGATCAGTGCAATAACACTGAGGATCTAAACCTGAGCAAATCCAATTTCTGCTACCTCATATTCAAAAAAGGGGCCAAGAAGACTCAGTGGAAGAAAGACAGCATAGCCTGGTACTGGCACAAAAACAGACCCATTGACCAATGGAACAAAATTGAAGATCCAGACTTGAGCTCACACAATTTCAGCCATCTCATATTTGATAAAGAGGCAAAAAAGCTCATTGGAGGAAAGATAGCATCTTCAGCAAATGGTGCTGGCAAAACTGGATCACCATATGTAGAAGAACAAAATTAAACCATACCTCTCACCCTGTACAAAAATCAAATCCAAATGGATCAAAGATCTCAAGAAACCTGAAACTATGAAGGTGATAGAAGAAAAAGTTGGTAGCAATGTATAAGACATAGGAGTAGGAAGAGACTTTCTAAATCAAACAACAGCTTCACAGGAATAAGGTCAACAGCTGACAAGTAGGACGTTATCAAACTCAAAAGCTTCTGTACAGCAAAAGAAACAATCAAGGAAATGAAGAGAAAACCCACAGAGCTGGAGGAAACTTTCACCAGTGATACATCTGACAGAACATTAACATCTAGGATATGTAAACTACTCAAAAAAACAAAGAAGAAAGCAAATGACTCACTCAAATGATGGAGTAAAGGGCTGAACAGAGACTTCACCAATGAGGAAGTAAAGATGGCTGAGCACTTCTTAACAAGTGTTCAACATAGTTAATTATGAAGGAAATGCAAATTAAACCACTCTAAGATATCATCTCACTCCATGAAGACTGGCTAAGATCAAGAAAACAAAGATGCCAAATGCTGGAGAGGTTGTAGGGAAAGGGAAATGCTCATCTACTGCTGGTGGTAATGTAAACTCATACAACCACTATGGAAAGCAGTGCGGAGAACCCTTAAAAGATGAAAAATTAGCCTACCTCCTGACCCAGCCATACCACTCCTGGGTATATACCCACAAGATTCATCGTACTGCAAAGATACATGCACATATATGTTTATTGCAGCTCTCTCCTCAGTAGCCAAGAGCTGGAACCAATCCAAATGCCCCTCAACAAACAGAAGGATAACAAAAATGTGGTACATCTACACAATGGAGTTCTATGCAGCAGTAAGGAAAGATGACATCATGAACTTTGCAGGTAAACAGATGGAACTCGAAGCCATTATGCTAACTGAAGTAACACAGTCCCCCCAAAACCAAACAGGGAACGGTTTCCCTCATTTGTGGATGCTAGTACCAAATCCCCCAATTAAAAGGCAAGGTGAGCAACATTATTGCTATATTACTTTATATCTAAAAACAACTGCAATGTTATAATGTGAATCTCTCCATGAGCCCTTGAATTAACTTACCACTTACTTTCAGGCATGGCAATTAATGTATATGGGCAGAAGATATATATTCATGTTTTAGAGTAATATAAAATTAAGGGGAAAATTGTGAATTCCTAAACATATATCAGAGTTAGCATAGAGTTTATTCCTGGAGGACATAATTCTGGTATATATATGATCTATATATAGGTATATGTTGGAGCAATACAAGTGGGAGAGTGTAGCATCACCGCCCATGGGTGAGGTTAACAACCCAAAGGAACCTGATTTTTGAATAGCCAACTGCTCAAGCCTGTTTTGAGTGCTAGGCAGTAGGGGACAGGTCAGACCTGAAACTTTATTTTCACACTAAGTCCAATTAATATCCAAAAATCTCAACCATGAAGTAAGCTGATTGTCAAGCATAAGCAATGAATGTAAGTAACATTCATGTAAAACCAATTAGCAAGTATCTATGTTCATATTTTGAACAACCCAAGGTTCCCATAGTCCAGTTGGAGAAGCTTGTATGCACAAGCATGTTGATCAAATAAGAGTCCAGTCTATATTGCTATAGTCTCACGATTCACCCCAATCTCTCTGCAGCCCTTATATTCTACCATGCCTCCTCTTCTGCAAGTTGTTCCCTAGGCTTTGGGAAAGGGTCACAAGTGTGTGAGAAGCAAAACAGTCTATTTTCTCTGGAGATGTCATTTTGCACTGTTCAGGTTGTTTCCCTTCATGGATTGACAGCTTATCCAGGGTATCTTTTTAATCCTACTAACAAAGCACAAACAATTAGATGTACAGGCATTTAAACAGTAGTATTATGGCAAGCTAAGCTGTGAGCATAGACACAGATGTTGGAATGGTATGCTAATCCACAAACTGTGGTTTCTCTATAAAAGATGACAAGTTCTTATTGTAGCTTATATCATCTCTTAACCACTAGAGCACATAAGCTTATGGCATCAGCCATGAATTATTCCTCCCAGGAGAGAGCTAGTAGCCAATTAGCTTTGGGATATATATATATATAGCTGCCACTGTTGCACAGTATCTCCAGGCAGTTGAGGTGTAGCTGATACTGACAGAGGAGTCTTGCTTGACTCAAAGAGACAAATATTTTGCTTTATTGCATTAGTGGCCTTTGGTAACACTCTCTGGCATTTCAGAGGCCAACTGTACATTAGCAAGTGACGTCTCAAAACATTTTTTCATGCTTATACCAGGTCTTCGACAATAGGGACTTACTGCCTTTCTCCTTCCAGATATCCCATTTTTATAGGCAAAAGGCCTTTATAATTTTGGGGGCTTGGATCCCATAGACAACATCTCCTTGGTAGAATAATCCATTGCTGATATCAGAGCTCTCCTGTATTAAAATATTTTGCTTAGTTACACAGCTTATAAAGACTTTACTATTATATTTGGCTCTAAATAGAGAATTATCCTTTTACAATTCCTATGTCATCAGCCAACTAAAGAAGGTAGTTATACCTGTTTTATAAGAAAGTGCCACTCTAACAGTTGGCTCTAATTTACAGTTAGGGAATGACTTCATTACCATCATGTTTTTCTTTTTCTTATAAAGGGGAAGAGGTAGGGAGTTTTCTCAGCATCTGGAAGGTAAACTTCATTAGACCACATTATAAACAGTTATCCCAAATAGAATTCAGAGAGATGCTCAGTGTCTGTGACTCAGGCAATCTGAGGTTCCTTTTTCTTTCATGTTCAGATGGGTCAGCCTCTCTGCTGGCATTTCCCAGTCCATCCCGCACAGCCAAAAGTTGTACATTTTCAGGCATTTAGGTTGGTGTTTTTACCTGTGGGAACATACAAATCTCCTCCCTTTATTAGTTTCAAGACCCCAAAATTGAAAATTTATCAAAAGGTTTGGAATACAGAAGGAATATTATATCACCTCCCTCTTTTGCTTTTTTAATTTTTATGTTTTGACCTATAGATGCCTAAGTTGTATTACACATACCCATAAACAAGAACCAAGGCATAAGTTTTCATCAAATTTACCCAAACAGTTTATCATTGACTGTATGCTTATTTGGGAAGTGAACTTAAACTTAATTTATTTAAATTATCCTACAAGTAAAGGAAAAATGTTACAAAGTGATACTGCATAACACTGAAAAATATAGAGACCATTTGTGTACCTTAACCCCAAAGTTATTGTTGGAAATTCAATACAGATTACAAATAAAGCAATTAATATTTTAGATTCCCAATTAGTTCAAATGTATTATCATTTTAAACTGCAAACCTTACAAAGTGGATTTTAATAACTATCTTCCTCCAAGCTCTTGGCCTTCTCCAGGCCTGGCATGAAAACCTGCTTTAAATATCTAGCTCTTAATAAAATTTTCTTTTACAGTTCTTATGCCCATCAGTTAAGTAAAGGCTGGCTAGATATGCCCCATGAGAAGTTGTTACCATCATTATCATCATGATTTTTTGTTTTGTTTTGTTTTTGTGGGAGCTTCTAGGAAGCTTCATTTGTCATGAACAGGTGCATTGCAGTCCTGCTAAGGGGAGGGGGACACACAGTGCCCACTTTGTGGACATTGTGGGGAACTGGCCTCATTGGGTAGAGGTCAGTTGGTCACTCCTGTGACCTGACTGGAGAGGTAACTTCCTACTCGGGTCCTTAGCCTGGGACAATGAGACAGGTTTCCCACTCTTGGCCATAACTTTCCACCTGCCCAAGTCCAGGACAGGAATTTCACACCAGCTTCCCAGGTTGGTGGTCCGCAAAGGGAGCCTTTTTCCAAACCAACTGGTCACCCAAATGAAATGCAGGCCTCAACACCAGCTACCCACTGGTCATCTGAACAAAATGCAGGCTTAGCCTGTATGCGCGCAAAAAATTTAAAAATGGCAGCCGCGAATTCCGCAATGATGTTAATTGGAATCCAATTTTTTATTTTTTAAATTTTTATACCTTTTATTTTTTATTCCCAAATACCCAAAAACTTATTAACACTTTAATACAATGAAAACCTGGTTGCATCTTTGTTGAAAGGGCGTAACCAGTAGGTGGCAGTATAGATCCATTATTTTAAATTTTTTAATAGATAACACAACCTTTGTTGAAATTGAATTATGTTTTCGCTGTTTAATATAAATTTGCGTCTTGAGAAGGAAGGGCCATGTTCCAACTCAGAGGCAATGTTTTTGCTGTTATCATGGCTGTTAACATTAAAATATACTTAGAACACAAGTACATACATCCATACACATGAGTGCATGCACATACATACATACATACATACATACATACATACATACATAATAAAAATTTATTAGGTTGACCTGTAAGGGAAGAAAGCCATATTGTTTGATGTCCAATGAAAAACATCAAATTTTTATAATTTGTTATAGTGTTATTTTTACATAATTAGAGTAAATGTCCTAGTAACTCATAAAACAACTGAGATCCATAGGCCACCTCTTAGGCCCATTCCCAACCATTTGCCTTTAATGAACTATACCTAAAGGTTACTATTCTTTCCCTATCCTGTCCCTTCTGGTTAATTACTCTTAAGCTGTCCCTCTGCTAAGCCTAATTGTCCCTATGCTATTTACAAATCTAAAGATTGAGGATTTCCAAAAGTAGACAGACCAAAGTTGTTTGTAATCTTGGAATGATCCATCTTTTCTTATTATTAAGGACTTTGGAAAAATAATAATAATCCACAATCACAACAATTACAACCATTATTATTTATTATTAATTATCAATAATTATTATTAACCATTATCAGTCACATCATTAATAATTATGAATAATAATTGTAAAAAATAATAGCCAACAACAATGAACAATTTACCATTAGACTGAATTTTTATCAATTATTATTAATAATTATATTTGATAACAATAACTATAACTATTAATAACAATTACTACTAATAATTAACAATAATCTATCATTAAACTGAATAATATGCATACTATAAACCCAATTAAAAATTGTTAACACCAAAGGGTATAAAACAAACATTTTCTATGAATTGAATCGATTTTTGTTTATAGTCAGTTTCTAATTAGATTTAAACCTGTTGGATTATAATGAATTAAAAGTGGGAACTCACATTCACTCACACATACACACAGCTTGAAGATGGGCTTAAAGAAACATAAAACAGTTTTATTCAAAAAATTTCTCATTTAAATTTTACGTTGTTAAAGAGACTTTTACCAATGTTCCTTAAAAAAGACAATTTATTGGAGTAAGTTTGTTTTGTTAGAACTTCAAGCCTGTAAAATTTCCTAGAAATCCATCTATCTTGTTTCCAAAATACTGAAATCAAAAGAATGTTACCTAAAATCAAAATTAAAAGGGCATGATTTAGATGCCATGTGCTCAGTGTGGCAGCTGGTATGCATGCACAGCAGGCAGGCTTATAGCGCTAGGCCAGGGCTTAGACCACGTGTGATCTAGAATTCTGTGAGAAGAGATTTTTAAGGTGAAACACATTTAAAAGGAGCAAGATAAAATTAAATCAACCATATCTAGGGTACCCGGGGGTTAAGTAAAAATATTACACTTTAAGTTAAACATGCTGAGATGGATTTGAATTACTGTTAGCTAAATCCCAACCTTGGATCTACAAATAGGTGGCAGGTTTTAGGTAAGAAGAGTTAGATTTAGAGAAAACCCATAAGAAGACAAGAGAGCAGCACACTTTTATCCAAAAACAGATTTTGTATACAAAATTTAAGAGAAAAATGGCCAAGGCTTGAAATTATCTGGAAGAGGCTGCTTTTGGAGGAGAGCAGTTCCTTGAAAGGCCTTAATTTGCAACAGAAAGAAATGTGCTCAGATCGAGGAGAGCTAGCAGGAGAAAGATTACATATGAACAAGTTAAGATTGGAACTGAACTCGAGGAGCTGGTTCCTCACAGTCTTTCTTTGGGGGCGTGGAATTTAAAACCAGAAAGGTTTTCCGACCTGTAGAATTATGAAAAATTGTTTTTAAGGCCAAGCATAACTGCTAAGCCTTAATAGTAAATTCAGCCTTGAGGTCACTGGCTTTTATAGCCTGCAGGAGTGACCATGCCAGGAGGCACATGCCCGGAAGGCACTGGGCGCTCCTTTTGAACCAAATCAGAGGCAGGCTGCTCTCCATGTGTACAAAGCCACATGCCCTTAGACCACTGTCTCATCCACCGAAACCAGCAGGAAAGATGGCTCCACCACAACAGATAGATATCAGGAAAGAGAGGAGAAAGAGAAGAAAAAGGCAAGGTTTAGGGGTATGCATAACTAAGTTGTCAAGGTTTCCTTTTGCCCCACGTTCAGATGCCAATTATGGTATCACCGCTGAGATTTGTGGTGGGGCCCACTTAATCCTGGGGCGACCCATGTGGAAAATATGCACAGGAAAGCACACCACGTGTAGGCAGGTTGAGGTTCAAATGCAGAGAGAGATTTTATTCCAACATGTCTGCTTAAATATCCATCATGACTCAATCCTCAGGAATGCTAAATCTTTTCGTCACTCCACTCCATCCCATGGGTGTGGCCAAGGAGGTACTATTGGTTTAGGAATGCTACCTATCTTAACTAAGTTTTCCCACAGGAAGGAACCACAACAACATAAGGACTGGGTCAAAGAACAGACTGATATAGTTAAATTCTGCCCCAAACAATAAACCTTTGCAGAGGAAAACTTTAAAAAGATTGAAAGTTACAGGACATGTATGGCAAAATGCAGGAACTGGAGTGGGGTGGGAGGAAGAGAAAGAGGAATATGTCTAAGTTGAATTGGAAAATGTTGTATGAAATACACGAAATGCCAATAAAAGCATTATAGTAAAAAAATAAAATAAAATGAAATGTATGTGCACAAGTTAAAAAAAAGGAAATGAAAATAAGCAATGAAATTATATCAAATTCTTTTTTACAATTATTATTATTATTATTTTCATTATTATTATTCAGCTTCAGCCACATGATAGCACACATGTATGGACAAGTTGTCATGATCATTCTTTCCTTATGTATTATGGAGATTCAACCTTGGGTTTGTGGCAAGTAATGCTAACTGTTGAACCATCTTGATGGCCCCATAACATCAGGTTTTGTATTAAGGTTTAGGAACATATTGCTGATATGGCCCTGTGAATGCTTCATAGTCATTCAATTCTAAAAAGAGTGGGATAAACAAAACTGTTATCTGTATATGAATATGTATGTATATCTAAGTGTGTATATATGTGAATATAGATAGATAGATAGATAGATAGATAGATAGATAGATGTGTAGTGGATTATATAAGGTAGAAAAATATACACACGTATGAGATTGGCCATAATATGCATATATACATTTTATTTTACATTCATCACATATAAATGTAAATATAACAATATATGTTAGGAAAGTTAGGTAAGTTTTAATATAAAAAGAAAGATAATTTGTCATTATGAGGGACCTAGTAGAGTCTTAGGATCAAATAACCAGCTAATTTGAGTGAATGATCTGAAAAAGTTATGAAGCTTTGAAAATAAACTTTATCAACTCTTCTAGACCTTAAAAAAATGACAGCAACTTCAGCAAATGGTGTTGGCATAACTGGATTGCCACATGTAGATGAATCAAACTAAACCCATACCTCTCATCAGGTGCAAAAATCAACTCCAAATGGATCAATGACCTTAGTGTGAAAACTGAATCTCTGAAAATGATAGAAAAAAAAAAAAAAACCTTAGTAGTAACCTACAAGACATAGGCCTAGAAAAAGACTTTGTAAATCAGACACCACCTGCACAAAAAAATAAGGTCAACAATTGACAAATAAGAGCTTATTAAACTCAAAAGCTTCTGTACAGTGAAAGAAACAATCAAAGAAGTAAAGAGAAAACTCATAGACCGAGAGAAAACCTTCACCAGTGATACATCTCATAGAGCATTAACATCCAGAGTATATGAACTACTATTCATACAATAAAGAAGGAAGAAAACAAATGACCCACTCAAAAGTTGGAGTCAAGAGCTGAATAGAGACTTCACAAATGAAAAAGTAAAGATGGCTGAGAAACATCTTAAAAAGTGTTCAATGTTGCTAATAATTAAGGAAATACAAATTAAAACCACCTTAAGATTTCATCTTAGTCCAGTAAGTCTAGTTATGACCAGGAAAAGAAAGAATACCAAATGCTGGAGAGGTTGTGGGGAAAAGGGAACCCTTTTCTGGTGGGAATGCAAACTCCTGCAGCCCCTATGTAAAGCAGTGTGGAGAACTTTTAAGAAACTGAAAATGAGCCTTCCACCTGAACCAGTCATACCACTCCTGGGTATATACCCTCAAAACTCATGTTATTGCAGCAATACGTGCACATCTATGTTTATTGCTACTCTATTCAGAACTATACTTTTTTAAAGCACCAGGACCAACAATTTTATTAGAATTTAAAGAAAAATCCTGAGGGCAAGCAAGTGGGAATCTCAGTAGCTGCCCTGTGAAAGAGAATGGAGGGGAGAAGGAAAAAGTGAGGAAGCCATGCTAGTTTAGATCCCCAGTGAAGGTCAGATGCATGGCAGAAGATCAGCCATATGGTAGGGAGAACAGAATTGTAGACCAAAGGGTAGTAAAACCCCAAGTACTGGGGCCACCTAAAGCGTTAGGGAAAGCTTGGTTAGAAAAGATGTATAAAGAAGAAAAGAAGCATTTTTTCTGAATTCTTCAGAAAAGTAGTCAAGACTTGCAGAGACCTCAAGTCTGTAACCAGGTCCTCATTAACTCCAGGAAGAGGTCAGAGATTTCAAGCAGTAAAAATACACAATCCTAGCACTTGGGAGGTAGAGGCAGGTAGATCTCTGTGAGCTCAAGGCCAGCCTGGTCTACATAGTGAGTTCCAGGATAGCCAGAGCTACAGGGAGACCCTGTTTCTAAAAGGACCAAAAAAATATATCACCATCTCATTAGTGCAGTAGGTATTTTGCCCCTCTCTGTAACAGGACTTAAGTTGATCCCACCTCCCTAGGGGTGGTCTTATGGCCAGGATCGACCAGAGAAACTGGGAAGTCGGGTTTTTATCCAGACCAGAAAAATAGAAATTGTTATTCTCTTAACCAGTTAATATTTTATTTTATTATTTTATTATTTTATTGTTTTTTATTTTTTGGTCTTTTTCCAGACAGGGTGTCCCTGTAGCCCCAGTTGTCCTGGAACTTGCTCTATAGACCAGGCTGGCCTTGAACTCACAGAGATCTGCCTGCCTCTGCCTCCCAAGTGCTAAGATTAAAGGCGTGTGCCACCAGGCCTTATCTTTCCACCTTTCTCTTGTTCTTTTGAGGTTTAACTCCATTCTTGTTTATAGAGCTCGATTTTGATGATGAATAATACTTAATATGTGAATATGGCATCATTTCTTATTTGTTCTGTTGATGAATATTTAGTTTTCTTGCAGGTATTTTGATCATATGAACAACGTGACTATAAATAATTGATATTTTATTTGGGATTTTTCATCTTGTGCAAACCCACGTATTTCTTGGTCACAGAGTAAATTCATGTATAATTTTTAAAACAGCAAACTTTTCGCAAGTGATTAAACTATTTTATACTTTCCTAGCAATATCTGAAATTCTACTTGGTCTGTATCTCATTTATACTCCTCTGGGAATAAAGTCTATGTCACAAATCCTGACAGAACCTGTGACAAAGAATAGCCTCCATCCTATGTCAGTTGAATACTTGGAAGATAATTTATCACATTAGGTTAAAAATTTATTATAAAGCTGATTATTAATTGCTTTGTTGTCTTCTTAGAAATTAAATGAAATAATAACTCATGATGTGAAGACATATTCTAGACTTCTGGGACTTCTATGATAATATTTAGACATATTTAAAGCACAACTACTGCTGGGATATAAATCAGAAGTGGAACTTTGTCTAGTGTGTACAAGACCATTAATCTGATCCCCAAGCCCTAATGACTTAAAAAGTTCAGTACTTTAGAACATTGGCTGCTCTTGCAGAGGACCTGGGTTCAATTACCAGCACTCACATGCCAGGTAACAAAAGTCTATAATTCCAGTTCCAGGAGAATCCAACATCTTCTGACATCCACAGACGCTTACACACATGCAGGCATGGGTCCACTTATATAAATGCAGGCTATGTGCTCATATACCATAAATAAATAAAATATTTTGAAACATATAAGGATATTAAAGTTATGGGATATTTGTACCACAGAACTAAGAGAAAAGTGCAGATTCTTTGACTTTTGCTTAACTACACAGGAACACAAAATAGTTAATTAATAACCATTTGAACAAATTATATAAACAATAAGGAAAATAATAGAATGTGAAATGAATGCCTGAATCAAAACTGTGTTTTAAAAATACAAAAAAACAATTTCATATACATATAGTTGCATATGTATAAACAAAAATAAAAAATTAAAAAGTATAAATTAGGGATGATTTAAAAAGAAATGACAGAGAGGAAAATATAATATTCACTTGAATACGAAGGTATAAAAAATTGCAGTACTAATTAAAGAAAAATTTGGTTATTAAGATTCACTGAAGTGAAGTAGCTGTAAATACCAGGGTGTTCTTAGCACTGGGGTCACCTTCTGTGGTCAGAGTTGACCTCTGTTGCCAGTGTTGACCTCTGTTCCCAGTGTCTCATCCATGAAATATCATTTCAACATGTTTCACAAGGCAATTAACTCATAATTTTTGTGTAATAGTTCTTTATAGAATAATTTTTGTACAATATTGTATTTTACTAATTCTTACAATTTGTAAGCCTCATATTCAAATCCAAAAAAATATAAAACTAGAAGTACAATGAACATATCACTCATAAATATTAATATTAATAAGATATTATTTAAAATAATTAACAAATATATGTTTAAAATTTTAGTTTATTTAACATTTTCTGTGTTGAGGTGGCAGAGATAGTATAACAACAGTGACACAATATTCATATACGAAATTCCCCCAAATTAAAATTTTAAATAAAAAATTAACTAAAAAACTTAAACCAGTTTAAAAATAGTTTTTCTGCCCTTACAGATGACCAAAGTTTGGTTCCTAGCACTTATATTAGACAGCTCACAACCACCTGTAGCTGCAAGTCCAGTACTAACTGTTATGGTAGGTTACTTTGGTATAGACACAGATGTTTGGATGGTATGTTAATCCATGAATTATGTTTTTTTCTGTAAAATATGACAGGGTCTTACTGTGGCTTATAACATCTCCTAACCACTAGAGGATGTAAGTTTGTGGCATCAGCCATGGGTTATTTCTCCAAGGAGAGAGCTAATAGCCAATTAGATTTAGGATATATAGACATATGGCTGCCACTGCTGCACAGTATTTCCAGGCAGGTGAGGTATAGCTGGTGCTGATGGAGGAGTCTTGCTTGACTCAAGGAGACCTATATTTGCTTTTTTGGTTTAGTGGCTTTGGTAACACTCTCTGGTATTCCAGAGACCAACTGTACACTTGCAAGTGCAGTCTCAATACATCTTTCCCATGCTTACATCAGGTCTTCAACAGCAGGGCCTTATCGCCTCTCTTCTTGCAGGTATCCCAGTTTACAGGCAAGAAGCCTTTACCTTTTAGGGGGACTTGGATCCCCTGGCCAACATCTCCTTGGAATAATCCATTGCTGATATCAGAGCTCTCCTGTATTAATATATATTTTGCTTAAATGCACAGCTTAAGGAGACTTTAGTATTATATTTGGTTCTGAATAGAGAATAATCCTTTTCACAGTTCCTATGTCTATTAGTCAATTAAAGAAGGCAATTTTACGGGTTTTATAAGAGATTACTTCTATAAGAGTTGGTTTCAATTTACAGTTAGAGAATGACCCCATCATCATCATATTCCTCCTTGTTCTATGAAGGGAAGGTAAGAAAATCTCTTGTATTAAAACTTTGCAGCACCTAGAAGGTAAGTTTCATTAGGACTCATTATAAACAGTTTTTTCAAGTAGGATCCACAGAGGGGTTTGATGCCTGTAGCAGTCTGAAGCTTTTCTCATATTTTCATACAGGCCAACCTTTCTGCTGGCACTTCCTGGTACATCCTACAAAATGCAAAGCTGTATCTTTTCTTTCTCAGCCGTTAAGTTGGTGACATTTTGACCTGTGGGAACATACAAATCTTTTCCCATAGTTAGTTTTAAGATTTAAATTGCAAAGTTTTTGACAAAAAGGTTTCTTTCATATATATCTGTATCCCCCCTTTTTATTATAGGTTTTTATTTTTTGACCCATGAGTCTCAAAAAGGCAGTTTTAGTACACATACCTATAGGCAGGAATCAAGGCGCAGATTTCATCAAATTCCCCCAAGCTGTTTTGGGTGACTGCATGTCGTTAACTTGGGAAGCAAACTTAATTCCTTAAGTTAAATCATCCTACAGGTAAAAGAGAATGCTACAAGATGATACTGTACAACAGGAAAATTATAGAGAACATTTGTATGTGCCAATCCCAAAGTTATTGTTATACAGATTTTAAGTAAAACAAATGTGAGAACAACAATTTATATTTCCAATTAACTTAGACGCATTGCCATTTTTAACACAACCTTTAAACAAATGTTGTTTAATATACACATATTTACTTTTACTAAGTCCTAAAACACCATGTAACCTGTAGACAGAGTCTGGGCAAAATCGGATACTTGTTGAACTCACGTCAATTAAATATACATTAATCTAATATAGACCTGTGCTTTTGATTTTAAGAAAAGTAAAATTATCAGTAAATTCTCAAGGAACAGCTATAAATATGCATTTATTGAAATCTTAAACTTTTAGATATTTTAATAGTATATTACTGAAGAAAAAAATCAAACAAGATAAAACATAATACTCAAATTATGTTCTGTTCACTGCATTAATTATATACTCAACCTACCTTTTAAGAAACAGCTATGGAACTATGAAAGTTTTTTAAGCATTAATTCCTACCAAACCCATCTTTTTGTTTAAAATTCTTGGTATTAAGAAGTGCTATGCTATTTTGACAAAGTTTTAACTATACAAATTACAAATCTTCAGAAAAATAATTCTCATCTAGATATAAAAGTAAGAGTGTACCAATCACATACTTTTTGTTATTTTCTTTTAAACAATTTTAGTTCTTTACAAGGAACACAGGTCAATGCCACTATTCTATCTTTCAGATCATGTTAAGCACATATTTGCAAATGGTGTTGTACTTGGTGCTATTCAGAGTAATATAAAACTTAATGGATTCTGCATTTAAGGAGTCTAAAAATGCAATACTGAACAATACAAGTTATAACATTTTAACAAACTTGAGTGATAAACTTCAAATACACACAATAAAAGAAAAAAAAAACCTTCTTGCTTTTTACAATACAGAATGTAGGTGTTCAGAACTTTAGGCTACAGGTCTAAAGCTTCAAAGTGGGAAGAAAAAAAAAAGAGGAAGGTTTAGAAAGTTTGCATTCCTGAACAAGAACCAAAATTGCTCTTGCATGGCATGTTTTCCCTTATTTAACAGTATCCAAAGCCATTTCAATCAGTGGCAGATCTGGACAAGTATTCATTAGCTATTTTGAAGACTACAAAGATTTCTGCAGATATGATTAGTAGGTAGTGCATGCCTATTATGGTCACTGAGAGTGTGGAAGTCGCTGGGGCGCCTCGCTGTTCCAGATCCATGTTTACTTCTTTCAGCCCTGCCAAATTCATCCCTCTCATGTGATCAGCAAATTGCCACTTGTGCCTTGCTCAGTACTTTACTAAATTTGATAATAAGACTATTTCACTTCCAGCTGGGATTTTTGAAGATTACTTACAAATATTACTTCCCAAAGAAAAATCTTTTCATTTTAACTACACATTTCACAATTGAGAAATTAAGAAAAATTATTCAGAGATAATTATTTTTTGTTTGCAATTTTAAAATGAATTTTTGACAACTGAATTCCTACAAACTGACTGAAACAGGCAGAGGTAGTGATTATTAGCTAATTATACTTATTTATTTTATCCAAATTATAACATTATACATGGAATAGCCTTCTCTAGATAGCAATTTCATTTAGATATTCTTTCTCTGCTAAAATTTTAGATTATCTGAGTTTAGCCTACTTTTATGAAATACTTTGTAAGCTTTCATATAACTGGGCTATGTTATCCATGGGTCAGCTCTTCTGCAAAGAAAATGTTGAAGAATGAGGTCAAGGCATTTTGAGAAATAGAAAAGAGGCATACATTTTTTAAATGTGCCAACTGTCAAATATCATTTTCCAAATACAAATGTATATTTTTAGACTATCCTCCAATGATGTTTCTATAATAAAACAAAATATAGACATAAACTGACATAGTATTAAAATAAAATGTTTAGTTTATTATTTTTTCCAGTTATACCAAAATTTCTGAAAAACCTAAGAATTTTATGCATGATTCACTTATTTGTGCACTTATTTAGTATTAAAGAGATGTGAAGTCCTAAGAGGGCAGATGTTGTTATTTGAATGATAATGTTCCAATGCCCCCATAGACTACAAGTAATTGGTTATTTTGTCCTGAGTTGGTGGCACTGCATTGGGAGATCTTAGATGTGGCCTTGCTGGAGGAAGCATGACACTGGGGGTGGGCTTAGAAAGTTCTAGAGCCTTGACGATTTCTAGTCCCTCTCTGCTTCCAGTGCTTGCTTGAAGAGGTGTACCCTTAACTTTCCTCTCCCGCTCTGGCCACCTCACAATGCCTCCTCTCTATGATGAACTGTAATCCCTCAAGAAGCTGGAAGAGTAACTTAAATAAACTCTTTGTATAATTTCCCTTGGTCACAGTGTTTTATCAGTGCAACAGAAAAGTGACTAATACAGCAGACGTAAGTGCACCAGGATCCTAGAAAACTGTGGAGGTATTGAATCGGCAGTATCAGAGCCAGTGATGGAAGCAATGCTCCAGAACCATGCACCTAGCATGGTAAAAAACCTGCATTTTCCATGATGATGATGTCATACCTGATGAATAAAAACTGGTTCTTGGTGTGGGGAAAGAGAAACAAAATATTACCATTATTTTTCTTTCACAGAAGTTCAATTTTACCTTATAAAATTATGCTTCATAATATTCAATTGTTCTCAGGGGACTTTTGGAGACATACATAGGATTCATTGTCATCAATTTTTTAATTCTTTTGTAATGATGTATTTTTCTTTATTATTTGTGCGTGTGTGTGTGTGTGTGTGTGTGTGTGTGTGTGTACACATGTTTATATGGGTGCCCATAGAGGGCAAAAGAGGCTGAAGATGGAGTTACAGGATGTAATTATTACAGTAGTGCAGCCAACTAAACTCTTGTCCTCCAGAAGAGCAGTAAGTGCTCTTAATCACTGAAAGATCTCCCCAGCCACAAGTTCTTTAGACAGGAATAAAAGATACACAAAATAAAAAATATGGTGGGTGGATAATGGCAATTGTGAACTTACTACTGGTCTTCCTTGGGATCCAGAAATCTTTGCCTATTGGCTGCATTGCAGACCTGATGGTTTATGTTGAATACTCAGTGGCTTTGTGCATTCTTGGCTTTGGGGTTAATTAAAAATTGTTTGTCTTTCTTCATTTCTACACTAGTCAACCCAGAATTGATTATGTCAAGCAGTGAAGAAAAAAATAGTCTACCTTACCTGAATCAATAACATCTAGCAAAATGTTATTTTCTCATATTAAGCAAAAGTTAGAAAATTAAGTCTATTAAAAGTAATTTTAAGCAATTATTTAATTTCTTATTGCTGGAAAAGTTTTGAAAAAAGTAAACCATTAATTTAAATTTTTTATTGCAGTGCTATTACATATTTATGTACATTTTTAATTTGCATATGTAACTTTATACAACCTTTTTCAGTAAATGGATTACACTAAAAGCTACTCAGCAAATATTCTCATAAATTTATTTAGTTTGAATTTTCCATTAACTGGGTTACCTAATTATAATTTTACAAAGATCAACGTTTGAAACCTTCCATGGTATCCAATTCGTAAAGGCATATCCAATCTGCATAGTATGCATTGAAGATTCCTTCATGATTGTGATGGCAGTCTTATTAAGGTCTTCTAGTGAGACTTTCTCCTTCTCACCACCAAACAGATGTCAAAGTCATTTTTTTCCAGTTCTTTGAAAAGCATGTTTGCTTGTTTGTTTTTCTTTCTTAGAGCTGTTAAGCTGTTTCTTTTATGCACTTTTTTTTTTTTTTTTTGTAGAGGTATCCATTTTTGTTCTTAAAGTTCAAGCTAGAGAATGAGATCTTTTGGGGGTAGGACACACAACTGATACTGCATGATTGATGTCCTCTGGTGGCAAGAGACTTTATAGGGCACATAGAAAGCCACTGTTCTCCCTCCGTGAAACAGTTACAATGCCATGACCAAGAGACCATCCAAGCATATGTGCTTGTGCCCCTCTGGTAAGTTGTTAAGATGATTAATATCTGTTTCTATTTGTGTTTTATTAGTAGAATTATAAGGAGAATTCTAAATGAGCCACCAGTCCATTGAAAACAGAACTTGGTCAGACCAAAGAGTTTGATATGTCACCGCAGAGAAAAAAAAAAGGATCTTCTTATCTCTTGCTTTCTTTTGCTCTACCCTCCAAGTCCCAGGGACTCTTGTGGAAGATCTTGGTACATCAGTCTGTAAGGGCCAAAGACAGGGTTGAATTGTGAGATCACAGAAAAAAAAAAAAAAAAGACAAATCAAATAAAAAAAAGTCCAGATAGGATGAAAACTTCATGGAATCCTACGTCCAAAGTTCAAAGAAGAATTCGAGACTATAAAGCTTCTGTAACTTATCTGAGCCAGAAACTGGTATATTGAAATCAAACAGTTCTTGAAATTCTACCCAAAATGTATAAAGGAATCATGCATGAATGATACAAAAAATGTGTATTGAATTCTACCTAGTTTTCCTCTTCTGGAAAATGCAACCACATAAAGGAGAAATTGTGATATAAAAATTTACAATATATTGACTTCATTATAGAAACATCTTAATTAGCTTAACTATTATCAGTTTCTATGAATTATAACCAAGTGGCTTTTTATAACTTTCAAACATAAATTTACAGTGCTTTAAATGAAAATTTAGGATGTACATCACAATTAAGCCACAAGCTTGAATAACTTAATGATATTTATTGTTGCACTGGAATAGCTGAAACTGCAGTAACAGAAGCCCTGTTAGCAGCCACTAGGTGAGCTAACTCTGGCCAAACAACAGACAGTGCAAAATGGGAAGGCAGTTTTTATATGTATGCTGCCTCACAGAAAATAAGAGCAAGTGTTCTAAATAGCAGAATTTGATCTACAGTATGACTACTTTTCATCTGGAAATGGGTAGAAGCGTCAGGGTTATGGATTTAATCCGAGTAAGTAAAATATAACCGCAGCCAAATTCATTACTAAGAGATGTCAGAAGAATGAGCAAGTTATTTTAGTATCTCAACCTTTATTTTATTTATTATTTTGCATCTATGAAGTTTCTCCTTTAATGAGTATTTTGAGAAAGTTATTCGCTCCAAAAGGCCATTTTGCAAATTAAGGAGATAATACATAAACATACTTAGAGACAAATAATGTAAAACAACAACGGCAACAACCTGTAGTGTTTCGGGGGTTCTATGAGACCCCACTGGTCAACAATTCAATATGAATTTAGGTTTGAGGGGGTGTGAGAGGCTGCAAATGGGAGGGAGGTATAAAGGCGATTAAGATTGATTGAGATGTTCTGTATGAAATATAAAAAGATTCAATCAGTTTTTTTAAAAAAGAAATTTTAACTCAAGGTGCAATGGCGTATGTGCATGAAAATGTCATACTGAAACCCATTCTGTACGTTAACTACAGTATTAATACACACGAGTTTTGAAAACTAGAACTGATTATTTGTAACACAGATAAAATGCATATAGTTATGAGACTATAACAGTCCCTGAAGACATACTACAAAAAACTGAATGCTGCTTAACTCTTCTAGAGGAGCTAAGAACTCCAAGGCATTAAGAAAGTCGAGCAAGGGCTGGAGAGATGGCCTAGCGGTTAAGAGCACCGACTGCTCTTGCAGAGGACCCAGGTTCGATTCCCAGCACCCACATGGTGGCTGAAAACCATCTTTATCTCCAGTTCCAGTGGAATCCGACACCCTCCTCTGACCTCCGCGGCATTGCACGACACGGGTGCACAAACCTGCATGCAGACAGTACATTCATACACATTAAAAAATAAATTAAAAAAAATTTTAAAAAGAAGTAAAAAAAAAAAGAAAGTCGAGCAAACAACAAGTATTGAAACAAATTTGTATAATGTAGCCTTTATTGTAACCATTAAAATAACTTTTGTCTTCATTAATAACTTCATTAATAATCCTCTCATTTTTCTTTGACTAGGAGTTTCACTTCTTCAACCCATCTATCTAATTACTTTCTCCATAATTACCCTTTCTCAGTCTACATTTTTCAGTTTTTAAAAGTGATTTTGCTCTTATTTATTGTTGTCTTTGTTATTGTCTTTTTCATAATTCATAAATGTTTTGTGTCTTGTGTAAATCTTCCTAAATATTAAAATCCTGTATTCTTTAAGATCTAATACAGTGTTTTATAGAAAATAAAAACACCATCAAGGTTACAAATGATGATCAGCCTCATCATTATAGATATTACCAATCTTAGTGATGCATTTAGCAATTAATTTCTAACTTCTCCAAACTTTTTAACATATTTTCAAGTACGACAAAGTTTACAATGAAAATAACTGTTTTTAGCAACAAATATAGATTCATGCTATTTTAGGCAAAACCTTCCAGATATAACAAAAATAACCAATATACTTACACATAGTTATATAAAATAGGTTCTCAATATCTATTTGTAGATAGAAGTAGAGAGAGAAGAAAATAATCAATAGAAGGATTGACCTACTGTTTTCTGGTGCCTGAGAAGTACCTTGACAAGCCATCTGTAGCTGAGCAGCTTGGAAAGCTGATGGCATTGCTTAGTTGGATTCCAACAGCTGCTGCACAAGGGGAGCTTATGGTTGAGCTCCTTGTCTTAAGAGGTCTGAGATCCTGATGGTGGCTCTTCATATAATTCCTGGAGTTCCATATCCATAGAATCAGGAGTTTTCATGTTCATGAGCAAGGAAAGAAGGGCTTTTTATTAATGGCTTTTCCATCCAGTGGTGGCAGGACATTCTCAGCGCCTATTGCAACATTTGGAATAAACAGAAATTTATCAGCTTTTGTGGTGTCACTTAATCCTGTCATGTTGAAAACTAAAAGTAAGCATCACACATTCACCTCTCACCATTTCCTTATAGTTCTTCTTCAAATACAGGAAACAACAACGTCATAGTATGATGATGACTGCAACCAGAACAATTTTTATGAGAAGACCAAGGCTCATCACGCCTACCATATTCTGACACTCCTCCTTTTTCTATATAAGCAGTAGCTCCAGTGGCTCCGGCTGTGGCTCAGGTTATCACTCAAAAGGGCTAAATAGTGAATTTCAGTGTTCACTTGGTACTAATTCTGCAAGCACACAGATTACAAGAGTTGTAGGGTATGATGACATCTGTACAGAGTTCAAATGATGCTGTAACTATCTGTACAAGTGGGAGCCACTGCTGGGAATTTCACCTGGGGTCAAGTCTAGAGAGGACATGGGCATGGGACCCTCCCTGAGAGCTTAAAATATGGAGCTACCAATGAGCAGCTCTAGCTTGGGAAAGTCAGTCAGGTATCTGTAATATATAAGAGCTACTGTTTGCCAAGCCATTGAGGTGTGATCTTCCAAAGACTGTGATAATTCATATACTATTGTTTTCAAGGCAGGACATAAATTCAAAGGTTATTCTCAAGCTTCAAGACCTAATATTTTTTGCCCTATTCAGTTTCAGATTTACTTGGTACCTGTTATTCTTTGTTACCTGCTTCTCCATTGTGGGAAAGAGAAGCCTATCCTATTACTATTTTTGTTTATTTTAAACTTAAAAACTACTCATTCTTGTATATCCTCTTCCTGTACAACCAGAAAAATCACCAACCTAGAAAGTATGAGGAAAAATAAAGCATATTCCATGTGACCCACTCCTATCTCCCTAAGTAAGGAGCCTTTCCTGAGGAAAATTAGTAGATGTATAAGAAGTGAACCTGTGGTCAAATTGTACCTGTGGGAAAGACAATGCCTAGACATGCATTCAGGGATGCTTGATAGATGAAAAATCCTTATCAAGGGAAGATAAATTATAACTCATATTTGGGATATCTTTTGGAAAACAAAGTTTATGGACTTATTATCAAGAACTCCAGATAAAGAACAGTCCAAGGTATGAATGATTTCATCAAATATGCCAGCCACATTAAAGATAATATCTATAACTCCAGGTAAGAAATTAAAGGACTAGGGAAGGAAGAAATTGAAAACTCATATGGGATTCCTTAGGTCCTTTTTGAATGTTAATATGTTTCTATTAAAAAAGACTAATATGTTATAAGATATATGCTTCCAATTGAAATTGGATGGTCTTGTTAACTCAGTTGACATGATGAACCAAGTTATATTTCAGAGTGATGAAAATGATAGCTAAAGCCAATTAATTATTGGCAAGAATAATGAAAGGAAAGCATAGTGCCAACATATTTGTTTACTTGTTGCTATTTTAAAGTAGAGAAAACTGGAGTCAAATTCCAGAGAAATTTTGACAGTGAAATTGAAAGAAAATGGATTTAGATCTCAAGGAACAGGTCAAATAGTTTGACAGAAAGTGACATGCAGATTAAAAGATACCAGCAATTTTATTCTTGGATATTTTTTCTCTGCTGTTGGGAATGAGGCCTTTCAAAGAACATGGGATAATAAGGAAAGCTCTAAGCTTGAATTTTCAAAATATGAGACGATTCTGTTATGGTTCTGTGCTTGTGGAAAGAGATGCCTCATTTATTGCACAGTAACATCTGTGAGGTCATTGTTCTTCTGAAAGATCATAGAGACATGTATAGAGTAGGGCCATGTGACTAGAAATACCAATGAGAGCCTAAAAGATAAAACATACATAGAAATACTACATGGAATTTGGTAAATTATTACATATATAATTGATTGTTGATATAAATTCTGAAAGTTAATTAGCATGGTTATTATGGTTGAAGCACAAATTGTCTCTGTTTTTAAGTGTTAGGATGGCAGTTTATCTGTGGCCTTATTTTGAGAGGGTTCTAAATCTCTTAGGAGGAGGGTACTAGCTGAAAGAAGGATCTCACGAGGTCAACTCCTTGGAGGTTTCATTTCTGGCCCTTTCTTGTCTGTCTGTCTATGCTTCCTGACCTCAGGGAAGTAGAGAACTGTCTCTGCAACATAACCTTTTGTGCAAGTTCATGGGTCCAAATGACCATGGACAAGAGCCAAAAGACAATTTTTTTTGTCTTTTAAGTAGTTTCTTTCAGGCATTTGGTCACAGGAACAAAAAATTTGAGTAATGTCAGTTGGTATCCTGGGTTGAATATCATCTATCTATAATTTGTGTCTACCCAGAACCTGTGAATATGACTTTCTAATTTTAGAAACAAAGTTTTTGCAAGTATAATAAAAATGAAAGTTCATTTGATTAAGGTGAATTTTAGAAGAGAATCTGATTTTTTTCCTTTTTGAGACAGGGTCTTCCTGAATCCCCAGCTAACCTGGGACTCACTATGTAGACCAAGCTAGCCTTGAACTCATAGAGACCTGCCTGGATCTGCCTCCTGAGTTCTGGGATTAAAGGAATGTACCACTATGCCCATCGAGGATCTATGTTTTTTATAAAGGAATCAAAACAGTAGTCAATTAATGATGGAGTTACTTATTAAAATAGAATAAACAACAAGGATTGCCAAGGCATCAAGAGATGGGAAAAAGAAAGATAAAAATAAGCGTATGATCTTCAGAGAGATCATAGCCTTGCTGCCATTTTGATTACAGAATTTCAACATCCAGAACTATGAGAGAATAATTTTCTCTTATAAGTGATATCAGTTCAGAAAATTTGCAGCCCAGGAAACTAATAAAGTGATTATACTCCTAATTTTACATTCAAATCATTAGAGGAGAATTTAATAGATGAATGATTTGCAAGTATATGCAAACTTCTATAATCAGATGTTTCTACATGTTATTACAGATATTTTCTTCCATGGTTTATCTTTATTTATTTAATTTTGGTGTTTTTGAGACAGGGTTTCCTTGTAGCCCCAACTGGCCAGGAACTTGCTCATAGACCAGGCTGTCCTTGAACTCACAAAGATATGCCTGTCTCTGCCTCCTGGGTACTGGGATTAAATGGGTACACCAACACTTCCAGCTATCTTCTATGGTTTATAGCATGGGGTTGGGTGACAAAATTAACTTGAGAGTGGAAAATATTTCACTTATTTTCCTACCTTTCTAGAGTGACTGTTATAGTGCATGTGAAGATGATTGTAACTTTCTCAGGATTAGAATGACATTAAACTAATGCCACTAAACCAAATGATGTAAGATGCATGATCTGAGGTCCTTCTCCACAGGCTTACATACTCAGATCCTTAGGAAACCAAGAGTGTTCAGGTGAAAGTAACCACAAGTTCTGCTACTTTGTTTAGATCTAAACCACATAAAAAGGACACAAAGAAGAAATGGAAATAGGGAGAAAGAATGGAACATTTTGTATAATTAATAATATGTCAATTAAAATGAAAAAAATGTGATGAACTGATAACTAATTCATCTAGAAGAATCTGAATAGGGATAAGCTTGTCTGAGACAAGGTCTTGATATAGAGGGCAGGGTAGCTCGGAACCCATAATCTTATCTGTCTGTCTGTTTGTCTGTCTATCCCGCCATCTGCTTGTCAATCAATCCTCTATCATTTATCCAATGTCTTTATTAATTTATTTTTCCTATTGGTATCATAAAATACTATGACAAAAGCATTTTAAAGAAGAAAAGGACTATATGGATATCAATACTAGGTTATAGTCTATCTTCATGGACAAGTCACGGTGGCATGAATTTCAAGCAAATAGTGATCTCGTATCCACAGCCAAGAACCCAAAAGAGTGAATTAATGCATGTATGTTTGCAGTCATGTCAAACTGACAATTAAAACTAAAACTAACCAACACTATCATCAATCTATCATCTATCTATCATCTATCTATCTATCTATCTATCTATCTATCTATCTATCTATCATCTATCATCTATCTATCTATCTAGCATCTATCATCAGCTATATATCCGAAAAATAAATTAAAAGTACACAAATTACTGGGCTAAAGACCTGTCTATTGTGTTTATCTTTTTGAAAGAACTAACCTTTAGATTCATTGATTTTTTTGTATTGTTTTCCTTGTTTCTACTTCAGTGATTTCTGCTCTGATTTTTGTTATTACTTCCTGTCACGTTTAGGGTCAACTTGTTGGTGTCTTGCAAGTGTTTTTAGCCGTAGTGTTAGATCATTTATTTGTTCACTTTCTGTTTTTTTTTTTTTTAATGTGGGTACTTAGGGCTATAAATTTCCCTCTTAGGACTGCTTTTAAAGTATCCCGCTGGTTTTGTTGTGTTGTATTGTCATCTTTGTTTAGTTCTAGGAATACTTTTATTTCATTCTTTATTTCTTCCCTAATGTATTCACTATTCGGGAGTGTTTTGTTTAATCTCCACGTGTTCATGTAACTAGTTGGGCTTATTCTGGTGTTAATATTATCTTTATTAGGGTTGGAGAGATGCCTCAGTGGTTAAGAGCACTGACTGCTCTTGCAGAGGACCTGGGTTCGATTCCTAGCACAGTGTCAAAGAACCATCTTTAACTCCAGTTCCAGGGAACCCAACGCCCCTCTTCTGTCCTCCACAGCATTGCATGACAGGGGTGCACCTACCTACATGCAGACAGTACATTCATATACATAAAAAATAATAAATAAAAATATTGACCTTTATTGCATTGTGGTCTCATAAAATTCATGAAATAATTTCAATCCTTTTATATTTGTTGAGATTTCTTTTGTGTTTCAGTATGGGGTCAATTTTGGAGAATGTTCCAAGGTGTATGAGTAGAAAGTATAGTTTCTGGTGTTTGGGTGGAATATTCTGTAGAAATCTGTGAGGTCCATTTGTTGTATTGTATTGTTCAGGTCCAATGTCTCTCTGTTTATTTTTTGTCCAGTTGATCTATCTAAGGGGCTCAGTGGGGTATTGAAGTCTAGGGATAGTTGCTCCTTTCCTCTGTTCTTTGAATGGCTTTGAGTATTTTCTGAAGTGTTGGATTTTTGACATGTATTCTTTCATTTTGTTTTTGTCGTGAAATGTTTTTCTTTCTTCTTCAACTATAATTAATGATTTTGCTGAGTATTGTAATCTGGGTTGGCATCTAAAGTTGTTTAGCACTGGCAATATGTTGGCCCACATTCTTCTGGCTTTCATAGTTTGCACTGAGAAGTCAGCTGTAATTCAGATGCATTTCCCCTTATATGTAATTTGTTGTTTTGTTGTTGTTGCTGTAATTTGTGGCTTTTAGTATTTTGTCTTTGTTTTGAGCATCTAGCTTTTTAATTATGATATAGTGTGGTGAATTTATTTTCTGGTCTTGTCTATTTGGTGTTCTATATGCTTCTTGTTTTTGTATAAGTTTGTCTTTTTTCAGTTTAGGAAAATTTTCTTCTATTATCCTGTTGAAGATCTACCCCCCCACACCCAATTATCAATTTCAAAATGCCATTAGTTGGACATAGAATAAAAAGCAATTACTAATCTCCAAATATGGAACACCTTAGTGGATAGTATTCAAGAAAAGGGTTAATTTATGCATTGGAATGTGACCAGAGATCATCCGATAGCTATCTTTCCATCTGAGTCCATAATTAGAATGTAAATTATATGTGAAGTAGTTATATTGTCTTTATTGTCTTTTGAAACAATTTTATTGAAGTTTTGTACATTTCATACATCATTTCTCATTCCAATCCAGACTCCTCTCCCGTTCCATGCCCCCACCCCACCTGAGTTCATGCACCCTGCCATTTCTACCCTGTATCTTTTTTCTGATTCTTTTTAAAGTTTTTCAAAGCAAAGGATTATTGTTCTTAGGGGGAACTTTACTGTTTCAGTCTGTTCCCAGTTCCAGTTCCTCTGCTATTGTTGTTCTCTCCAATCTGTATTGCTTCAACATATACATATAAATATGTCACACCTATATTAAACTTATATCATCTGTACACAAATTGTCATTTCCATATTGTATTTCAGGATTTACATTTTTTCTTTTAAAATTTATATTATTCTAGAACATGCCTATATATGCTCCACTCATATGTCTTTTTATTTTTCATGGGAATAATCAAATAAATCCACTATTTACTGGATGTTATTCATCTTATTTCCTTATCCAGATTTATTTTCATGTGTAGTTTGAAGTATGTGAATACATATCCTAGGTGGCAGTGCTGCTTAAATGGTCAAGAAATTTTAGAGAATGTATCATTGCTGGAGGAAGTGGTCACTGGGGTGGGTTTTGAGAGATGATAACCTCACCCCACTTCCTGACCACTGTCTCTTCTTTGCATTTGTTGTAGAAGACTTGAGCTCTCAGCTTCCTGCTCCTGCCACATAATTCCCTGCCTTTTTGACATTATGGACTCCCCTTCTGGATCATAAGCCCAAATAAACTCTTTTCTTTGGTAAATTGCCTTGATCATGGTATTTAATCACAACAGCAGAAATGTAACTAATGCAATACGAGAAAGAAAAGTAGGGTACCCACATGAGGCATCTCATTTACTTTCTGATTTATACATCTCCCTTGCTCATGTTTTTGAAATTACTAGGAAAACTTGGTACTACTGAGTTATGGTTTGTGAGAGTGAGCTTGATTTGATAAGATCTTTTTCATTAGCTCAGCAACCACAATTCTGTATTCTACAGTGGCACCAACATGAAGTTGTTTCTTCATCATCAATATATTGAGATAAAAATAACCATTATAGATGGATCTGGTGGCGCATGCGTATATTTCTGAGAGAAACTGAATAATTTAAGACCAGACTGTTCATTGCATCCTAATGTACAATGAACACTGGAGAAAAATAAATATTTTAAATACAAATAGCTGCCACCTAATATTAATATGCAGCCTTATGTAATGCATAAATAATACATTCATTGCTTTGGATTATTGGAGTCATTAAATATTATATCTAGAATTATCATTGTAAGGTAGCTTATATATAGTTTATCATTGTAAGGTAGCTTATATCATTTTAAGGCAGCTTATATATAGTAGCTTCAAATCTTGATCTGCCCTATAGTTTAAAGGTGTTATTTTTATTTAGAAAGTTAGGGTTGCATTGCCATCTAATAACTCTTGTTTTTTTGGTGAGATTTTGTTTGATTCGTTGCTAGGTAAGGGTTGGAACAGAGATGGGGAGAACATGCCGTAATGCAGGTGTAATCTTTCTCTTTAGCCCTTGAGGATTTTCCTTCAGCTTCTCATGTGGGTGAATAAGCATATTTTCACTATTTTTTTTCCATTAAAAGAGAATGGTGTTTTATTATAAGGGAGAAAATCATTTCCAAATATAAGATTCTCAATAACAGTATGTAAAGTCAAACTGTGGACTCTGAAATGAAAGCAGGGAAGCTTTCCAAAATTCTCAAGACTTGGTGTTTTTGAATAATTACGTGTATCATATAAATTTAATGATATTTAAGATTCCTATTATGAATAGTTGAGATTTAATTAAAGGCCTAATATAATTAGTACTAAGTAAAACTATGATTTACACATTCAGAAGAGTTTTAACTTAATGTGTTGTATTCCTTTCACAGAATCTTTATTAGACTTGAGATTATAATGATCATAATTTTAATCTCTTCTCATTTTATAAGGTTAAAATAAATTTTAGGCAATAATAGTCATTTATATTTTCTAAAATTCTGTTTAAACGTTGGTACCTATTATCAGAGGATTTTGTTAACTTGAATTGAATTTTTGTATATTTCATAGCGAACGCCTTTCTTTTTATACCTCCTTTCCCACTGGCACCCTTCTATAGTCCCTCCCTGCAGGAATTCACCCCTTCTGTCATGGTTGTTAAAGCCTGTCAAGTTAGTGTCTCCAGACATCTGTCAGTTCAAGTTCATCCACAGAGGTCTAGTCAACTTCTCTAGAGTCCTTCCCTTTAAGAAGATTAGTTCTTCCTCACCAGAATCAATTAGCTGCCAATAGTTCTTTGGCTAAGATTGGGGCCTCCTACATGAGCAGTTCTATGCTGGTTTTCTGTCTGCTTGAGTTTGCCTGGGTCTTGTGCATGCTGACACCATCAATTTAGGTTCATATGAGCAAGGTCTCAGGAGCCTATATGACTCTATTTCCATATGATCCTAAACCTCCTCCCTGGCTCTTATAATCTTTCCTCCCCCTTCTTCCATAATGGTCCCTGAGTCCTGTGTAGGTGAAGTTTACTATAGGAAACTCGATTTGAAAACTTTTATTCTATATGCATTGGCCATCTCTGTCCTTTTGTGTTCATGGACCTCTGTTGCCTGAGGAAGCTTCATTGATGGGAGTTGAGAGATGCATTAGTATTCTCTCTACTCCTTTTTCCACTATGTTCTGTGAGACTTAGTTGTAAAGGTTTTGCATTGTTGATATGTCACCTATATTGGGCATTTCATGGACAATCTCTGTGTGTGACCACTTGTGGAACAAACTCTGTAATAATCTACATCTTTGGAAAAATATGTTTATTTGATGAGTGGTGACTGGGATACCTGTCTGTAAACAGATTTATCAATATTTAGTACATAGCAAGAGATTACATTTTTCAGGGCTGGAGAGATGACTCAGCAGTTGCAGAGGGAGGACTTAGGTTTGATTCCTGGTACTGACATGGTGGTGTCACTAAAATTCCTTCTAGAAAGTGTACAAAGCATCCAACTCCCTCCTCCCCAGTGCCAAAGACAAAGTGAGGTACAAATTTCCCAAGCCACAGTTTGGAAAATCCTAGTTAGTCTCTTTGGGCTGTCAGAGCAATGGATGAGGGTGCTATTTATAGAAGTATAGGGGGGAATCCCCTACTAAGGCCATACAGCAAATTCTACATTATGGCAAGGATCTTGTGACCTCCCAGCTACTGCCCAAGATGGTGAAGGCGACCCTTCTTCAGCTTCCCTTTCCCTTCCAGACATCCCAAATCCCTCTGCCACATACAAATCATCAGCTGGTTGGATGGAAGGCATGATAATTCTCTCTGATCTTAATCTCCTGTGGGTCAACAGTTAAGCTTGTTTGTGATGATCCAAGCAAATAGGCACAACTAAACTTGGGAAGAAGGTGCTGGTGACCATGGTCAGTCTTTCAGAGGGCAGTCCATGCTACATTGGCTAACAACCATCATAGCTACAGTTCCAAGGGTTCCATCACCTTCTTCTGGCCTCTGGTGGCATTGCATGACACTGGTACACTTATACATATGCACACAGTACACTCATGCACACACACAAAATAAAAACAAAATTAAATTAAAAACTTAAATTTGTCTAAAGGTGTGATAGCCTTGGGGTTTGCTCTGAGATCTATGACCTCTCTAGCCATGTGTATTTGGATAGGTTTCCAGGACCACACATGAGCTTCCTCCTATTGAATGGGCTTTAAGTCCAATTAATTAGCTGTTGATTACCCCCAAGATAAAAGTGTCACTACTGTCCCAATATAATTTGCTTTGGTGGTCATTGCTGTGGGTATTAGGCCTTAAATCTGGGATTGAACCATCAATTGATGTTCTCCTTCAGCAGCTTGTATAGTTCTCTCCAAATCTATGAGAGCTAGGCTTGAGAGGGGGTGGCTCTCAGGTCAGTTTGAACTCCATTGCTCCAAATTCTGTGTCCAAAGCATGTCTGTTTTCAAATTATGGGAGGCAATCAAAGGCTGAGTTTATAGCCTGTGTAATTTTGGGAGTTTCTTGGACTACTTGGGCCAACAAACCAAAAGGATGCATTGTGTCTTGTTATGTAGCCTTTAGTTACATATGACTCATGTAGAGATATTTTATGTGCAATTTTTCAATAAGTTTCTGCCCTAATACATTTCCCTGTGGGTTTTATATTAGCTAGGCATTATTTATCTCCCCCCTCCCTGTCTAATCCTTTCTCCATGCCCTCCCCAGTGAAAGTATTCCAATTTCCCCCATTTTTCTCTTGACAAAATTAATTCCTATCTCCTATGGTCCCTCCTCTCTTGAGCACCTTCTTCCTCTTTACCCATATAGTTTATTGTATAATCCTCCTATCCCTCTCCCCTTTACATACCGCCCTTTTACCTATTTACCACTTAGTAACACCTGTCTCTAACTGTTCTTTGCTCTCAGTTTCCCTCTTTCCCTTTACCTCCTTTGTTCCTTTCCATTTTCCTGGTTTCTGCACTTCCATCATGAAACATACATGTAAGGATTTAGTGCTCAGATCCACAAATAAGGGAGAACATTCCTTCTTTGTTTTTTTCTGAGTCTGTTACTTTATTAAATATAAATTTTCTAGTTCTACTTATTTACTTGAAAATTTCATGATTTAGTCTTTTTTTTTTTTGGTCTTTTTGAGACCGGATCTCCCTGTAGCTCCAGCTGTCCTGGAACTCACTCTGTAGACCAGGCTGGCCTTGAACTCACAGAGATCTGCCTGCCACTGCCTCCCAAGTGCTAGGATTAAAGGCGTGTGCCACCACGCCCAGCGATTTAGTCTTTCTTTACTGCTGAGTAGAACTCCATTATTTACCACATTTTCCTATTATCCACTCATCAGTTGAAGAGCACTTACGTTGCTTCTGTTTCTTAAGTAGATAAAAGTCATGTGTTGGGCTAGGGAGATGGTTCAGTTGGCACTTGGTGTGCATTGCTGATACCTCTTTCCATGGAGGAGATATGAACGATGTCTACCCAATGCCCCAGTGATAAACCAAGGTATGAGTCCACCACAGTTCATCCTGGAATACCAAACAGTTTATTGGTATTACTTACAAATCAGTGGGTAAATGGTTACCTACAGGTAACTGTGGGTGCTCCACACAATGCCACATGAGAAAACCTTTACCAATGTGGATGATAGTTTCCTTAGAACTGCCTAAATGGAATGCCCTTTAGTCTTCCCCAGTCCATACAATCAAGACCTTTCCAGAGGCCAAGTGCAATTAGGGCTGAATTGCTCAACAGGGGTGGAGAGGTGTGGCTCTGTACTCAGGTGAGTGTGCCATGACTCTCCTTGCCCCCTTCTATGTGGGGACATCAGTAGTCAACAAGCCCAGCTCTAATAATCTTTGGCAAGTGGGCACAGCTGAGCTTAGGAAAATGGCATTTGTCTGGCTTTGAAGGCAATCCTATGCAACAGTCCACAAATATGAGGGCCTCAAGTTGGATCTTTGGCAAATACATAAAAACTGTGGTGGCATATGTCTGTAATTCTAGCTCTGTGTAACTCACTATTCTTGGCAAATTGGTGAGCTTCAGGTTCAGTTAGGGATTCCTTGGGTTAATAACTAAATAACTAAATAATAACTAAATAAATATAAAGATGGAGTGTGAGAGATGATAACATCCCACATCAACCTCCTACCTCCACATTTACAAGTATAAACATGTATTTATAATGACCCCTCACATATAGCCACAGTCATGAATACACACACACACACACACACACACACACTCACACACACTCAAGATGTCTTAAAATGTTAAAAATACGGGGGCTAGAGAGATATGGTTCACTGGTTACGAATGCTGGCTGCTCTGAGAGAGAACTCAGGTGAGATTCTCAGCACCCACATGACAGCTAACAACCATTCATGACTCCAGTTCTAAAAGATCCAGCCCCATCTTCTGGATTCTGGAAGCATTGCATGACACAGATACACTTACATACATGCAAGCAATATACTTGTACACATAAAAAATAAATATTTTTAAAGGTTGAAAATAATCATGGTAGAGATAAACTATAGCCCATTATTCATATAAAATTAGGTTATTAGATATCTAAAAATTAACAAGACTCATTATGCTAAGCAAAATAAGCTGTTAGTTTTTGTGGTAGTCAGTTTCTATCAGTGCAACCAAATACTGAGATAATCAATTTAAAAAGAGGAAAGCCATTTTGTGTTTGTAGTTTTGGAGGTTTAATCCACAATGAGTTGCCTGTGTTGCTTTTGGACTTGTGATGAAGAAGAATATCATGGAGTGGTGCACGACAGAGAAAGCCACTCACCTCTTTGAAACTAGGAATCTGTGTGCCTGCACTGACAAAACCTTCTTCACTATGCCTCTCAACCATTCTACTCCCCTTAATAATGCCACAAGCAGGTGACCAATTTTATAAACAGGGTTGTATAGGCACACAAACTCTAGCAGTTGTATGTTAATTTTTGGCTCATGGAAAGCACTGTTAATATTAAATTATTCTTAGCATAACATAATGTTTTCTTAATAGAAGAGACATGTCACATAAAACATTGTTGCATTAATTTTTCCTGGGGAGTCACATACAAACATCAAATCACTTCAGACAGCAAACCATCAAGAAACCAGAGAACAAGAGCAAAACATGAAGAAAGCAAAGAACACATCCATTGCAATTCTACTCCTTGAACCAATGAATTTAGGGGGTTTGCTTAGAGAAGACAGATTTACTTACAGGAACATGGGTGACCCGGCGACAACTGCATAACTGGAAAGATCTTAAAAGCATGGAAGCTGAAACTCGAGATCTTATTTCAGTCAATCCTCTACTTTTTAAACTTTAGTATCTCCAAAGATCACTTGAAGCTGGGAGGAAGTGTGGCTGAAAGGAGAAATAACTGGATTCTATTTACTCCATTTACTAAGGAATGTCCATAGTACCATAACCATTACCATAGGACTAGTTATCTCTATTATTTTAATTAATGGTCTTAGCTACCTAGCTAAGATATTCTCTACTCTAAAATGTTATGGATGGAAAAAATACCATACAACAAAACATCTTCAAATGTAGCCTAACACAGAAACATAGTTTTACAGGAAATTATAGTGAAAAGTGCATTTTTTTTCTATTATATAGTCTGTCCTAAATATCTGCCTCTGCCAACATGTCTTCAGAAGGACTTTCCCACTGGTGGTCTTAGGGCACTTAAGCATCTGTGATGATACTCACATAGGCTGAAACTTAAATATACCAACATTGTAACAATTAAAAAGTGGTGCAAGGAGACCTATCAAAACTATGAAGGACTAGGCTAAGGGCTCAGGTTTTTGAGGATGAAACTCCACTCAAGGCCACCAGTATGAATAAACTTTCTAGATTTCTTCATGTGAGTCTCTTGGGCTTCTCCTCCGTGCGTGGTGCGTCTGGTGCCTCGTTTCCCATAGCAGTCTCAAGGGAGTAATTTGCCAAATTGGTAATTCCAGATGAGTTGAACAAAAGTTCTATTATTCCAATATTAATGCTGCATTTGTACATCTCACATCACACGGTAAATATATCTATATTCATATAAATACAGTTATATGTCTTGGTTACAAAATGAGTGTAAAACGTCAAAGTAGTCTGAAAGAAGTGTAAATGTAGCTTCAGGGACGAAACTGAAGAAGCAGCTGTGAGTGTCATTTGGGAAGGGAGCTGTGAACTAAGTGTAATGATGGAAGGAACAGGGAAGGATCAGTTGCAAATGAATGACCTGAGAGACAAATGCATGAAGGGTCCAACAGGCCAAGTGGAGGATAGCAGTTGAAGGGACTGCGTCAACAGGAGAAACCAGCTAAGCTAAAGCCAAGGGAAGCAAGAGATTCCTGAAACATGACTGTCAAACCCTTCTCCTTCATACCAATTCTGAATTAGCTAATCATGTTAGATCCTGAGAAGCTTTCACCCATGGAATAAGATACAGTCAACACCCTGCATGAGGATAAAACTATGTGAACTTCCCATTCTAGTGTGCTTGCCTAACCAGTTTGGGTGCTTGTGCAACCTTTCACAAAAGCAAAAAGTGCCTTGCCAAGGTGTTTTCTCTCTGTTTGTGTGTCTTCCTTTGAAACCAGGATTTTTATTTTCTAACAAATATGTCCATGTCTTTATGAGATCCAGTGAGGCAGTTACATCATTTTGTTGGTCATATTCCTGGATATGATACTAATACAACTGTGTGCCCCTGTAGTCCCATCTCACCTTGAATAATTTATATTGAGACATCCTTTTTACTCTAGGAATAATCCATTTATCAGTCTGGAATTTGTGGGTGGAGCCAGACAGGTAGGACTTATCAGGGAGCTACCCAAGTACAAAGATGTCCTTTATCTAAAATAAAAAAAATCAAATTATAAGTTGCTTATGTAATGCAGTCTCCTGGGAAAAGGCCCAGTTTAATAAATATAAACCAATAAACAGCTGTTAATTTAAATAGAATAATTTAGAACAGGGCAAAATCTGATATCAATACAAAGGGATATTTCTCTTAAAAATTTAACACTGAGAACACATTATGAATTCAAACAACAATTTCAGAGTATAGAGATGGAAAATAGTTAATAGGATCATGGCAAAATGAAAAAAAAATGTGTGTTTCCTTTTCAAAGGAGACACAAGATTCACCAAAAAAATTCATTGCAAATATTGGCTATATAAGCTTTATATCTGTGTTGACTGTTTAGTATTTTACACTGGGGACCATTTCTTTGTGCATTTCCACTCTGGAATACTGACTCCAGTGAAATGGACCTATTGAGATCTCCTTTCTGAGGTTTGGGTTGGAGTAATCTGTGAAGAGTGGCATGCTATTTATCCCTTCATTTCCTGCTAGGCTAGGGCTTTAGCAGTGGTTGTTCATTTTTGGCACATCCATCTCCTATAGTAGCTACAGTCTATCCTGCCATTTGCTGACTTACTTCTATAGATTATGGCAGTGTGGGTGGATATAAGATCTTCCTTACTCATGCTAGCTCTTGGGAAGGTCATAATTTCAGATGAAATGGTTCACTTAATTTCTGCATAGACACCCTGTAAGTAGTTTCTGCCTTAAACTTCTTTCAATCAATCCTTGAGTGCATTGAATCTATGGTAACTTTAATTAGCTTAAACTGAATAGAGGCCTGACTTTGTAGGAATGGGAGTTATTTTACCACAAATTTCTGATTCTCTTATTCTTAGGTACTTCAAGTAGAACTTTTCAGCTGTAAGGAATGTTTATATTTAACTTAAGGAGATATTAGTAGAGTTTTTCACTGTATTATATTAATTTGAACTCAATATCAATAAGACATATATATCAGCTACTATAATTTTAAAAATATTTAGAATAGTCACTCTATAATTAAGGCTTCCTTTTGTGGGGATAATATAACTTAATGTTTGGAGATCATCAAGAACTTGTCTAGAGTAAAAATAGCTTTCAAATTTTTTCTGTAGTTGTTTCTGCAGTATAGTGTGGTTTGTGGTAGTGCGGCAGATCTATCAGGTCATATCACAGGTGATTCTTGAGGTGGATTAAGAATAGAAATTCAATTCTAGGTTAGAAATTGTTATGAAATGATGGAAAATTAGCTAATGTATCTCCTAATAATTTCTATTATAGGTCAGATGGAAAGTACAGCTGGAATTGGCATAGTTGGAGAGTCTGTGTTCAGCCACTTTGCCAGAAGAGAAGGATATTTAAGAACTATTATAATTTCATTCATTCTGTTCTTCTATTTGGCCTTAATATATTGTGGTAATGGAGTGATGACATCAGATGCTGGTATTCTGTTAAACCACTTTTATTCTGCAGGGGACATCCAATGCCTACTCTTTGTCAAGCCAGCCACCAGCTGTCAGCTGTCAGCTGTTTTGTTATTTCTCAGCTTACCATATTGGTAGAGAAAGTCCTAGGCCCCATGATATTAATTGGTGTTATTCAGAGCTACAACATTATAAGAGTTAGATTGACTAGATTATTTAGAAAATATTGTTCATAGTTGGACTAAAGATAATCTCTCTTGCTGCTTTTGTTTTGGTAGATTGTTGATTCATTTGCTGCTGCAGTAACTAGGAAGAATCATTTAAGAATCTGGATAGGATGCATTAGTAAATTGTAATACCATCAAAATTATAAATAAATAAATAAATTCTAGGTTGTGTATTAAGTCTTGAACAGAAAAGCTTAGAAGATTGAATGTGGCTAAGAAAACAAATGGTATAGGACAGCTTGCTTGTTCCAGAGATTCTGTTTCAGTGCATGTGTCACCTTTTTGGTATAAGGTTGCAATAGGGAAGTATTAGGAATAAGAGTGGAGGTCTTAAGCATATAGGAAAATGGAGGAAAATTGATATTGGATAAAAATTGATATTGTATAAAAAAGCAAGAGTTCACAATGTTTTAGAAATAACGATCCCATAGAAATATATATATATATATATATATATATATCCATATTCACAGAAGCCTAGTTAACATAACGACAGTGGGGTTCTTAAAACACACTGTTTCTGTCCCTCCAAACTGCCATTTTCTGTCACAATTTCCTTATGTGTAGTTCAAACATTTTATTCACAATCTTGTGTCTACACTTTGAATTTTCTTCTGTATGAGTTTGGAAGAGACTTGTACATCCTTTCACAATTTCTGTGAGTTCAAGTAACCAATAGTTTCCCTGGGAAACTCTGTATCCTCATGGTTATCAACCACCACTGGCTCTTACAATATTTCTTCCTCCTCTTCTATGAAGATCTCTGAGATTTGAGAGGCAGTCGTTTGATATANAAAAAAAAAAAAAAAAAAAAAAAAAGATTTTTTTTTAATTTAAACAACTTAAATTATTAAACAACCCAAACAATTTAAGCAATATTGGTAGTGGGATCTACCTTTCTACATTTTTACATTTATTTATTTCCGTGTGTGTGTGTGTGTGTGTGTGTGTGTGTGTGTGTGTGTGTGGATCACAAGAAAACGTATCCAGAGCCAGGGCATCGAACTCAGGTTGTCAGGCTTGGTTACAAGCTCTTTTACCTGCTAAGCCATTTTTTCAGGCCTGTTGCTTGCCATTCTGAAGAAGAGGAAGGAGAATTTCTGGGTTCAGAATGTTGCAACAACTGATGCTGATATTGTAAGCTGTCTAAAAAATGAAATGAAAGTATTGATAAATGTTTAATGTGATCCATAAAGTACATTAATATTAGAACCAATGGAAAATTTGTTTAACTCTAAAAACACATACTGCTTTTAGCGTGAAAAGTACACTCCTTGAAATACATTTATGTTGTTTTAGTTAGATATAAGAAACAGAGCACTATATTTCCTTCATGATAAGCTTAGTTTTAATTTTTATTTTGAGATAAGAGTAGATCTTAAAAAGCCGGGCGTGGTGGCACATGCCTTTAATCCTAGCACTTGGGAGGCAGAGACAGGTGGATCTTTGTGAGTTCAAGGCTAGCCTGGTCTACAGAGTGAGTTCCAGGACAGCTGGGGCTACAGGGAGATCTTGTCTCGAAAAGACAACAAAAAAGTAGATCTATATGTATCTGTAAAGAAAAGCATATAGAGATTGCATATGCTGTAATTCTGTGTGGTACTTTGTATATAAAATTGTCTCCCCAAAAGGTGTGGTTGAAGTTCTGTTACCCAGCTATTGGGAATATTGAAAGGAGATGAGATCCTTAGGGTTCTTATCTAAGCATGGGTTTACTCTTTGATGTATTCATCACAGAACAGTGAGACTAGGGGGATGTTGGATGAAGTAGGTCACTGATTCATGTTCTAGAAAGAGAGGCTTGGCAACAGACTCTTATTTTCTCTCTGCTTCCTGGCTGCAATGAGTTGAATAGCCCCACATACACATGTCCCCACTGCTGTTATGTTACACTTGAAACCAGGAGGCAAAATTAATCTTTCCAACTTTAATATTTTTTCAGGTATTTGTCACAATGACAGAAAGTTAATACACCATGAATCCTCCCATAGTAACTAATTGCATGACTTATTATAAGAGCATAGTCAGGAAACTGGTACTGATACAATCTTCTGACTTCAAATGTCATTGGCTCTACCTGCATCATTTATGTGTGTCTGTATTTAGATCTGTACAGTTTTATCACCTGTGAAGATTTATGTTACCATCACTGTAGTCAGCATTCAGTGTTCATTGTGTTCCCATTTTAGAGCCACTGTCGTTTTATTCTCTGGCACTCCTGGCACGTTTGGAACTATAAAGTACCATAGTCTTAGCTGTTGTCCTTCAGCATGCTTTGTTTTGCAATCCATCCAATCTCTTGTGTATATATTAATAGTTTGTTCTTTTGTGTTGATGAGTAATATTTTGTGGCGTATAGATACTTCTGGCATAAATATTCAGCCATGGAATGATAACTGACATTTTCTTAAGTAAATGCTAGAGTGTTTAGTTGCTGCATCCTGCAGTTAGAGTGTGCCTAGCTTCATGATACACAGCTATATTGTTTCATGGACACTCTTCCAATTCTTCACTTCCACTAACAATCCATGAGTGATCCAGTTTCTCCTTGTCTTTACCAGAATATATTGTTGTCATTCTATTTTTTTACTTTAGTTATTCTGACATTCTTGCATTATCTCCTCATAATTTTATTTTGCATTTTTAATGGTTAATGATGCTAAATATCACTCTATCTGGTTGTCTTACTTATCAAGAATTTTTTAATGAGTAGTTTACAAATCCTTTAAAATATGACAATGCCTCTGTTAATACAACAGTTTTTAAAGAATATTACAGAAACCAAGGATATTCTATTTCTCTTTCCTTCTTGAAGTTTAATGAACAAGTCTGTTAATGAGATTTCCCTTGTATTGTTTTCTTTGAATATTGGCTTTCAGCAATACAGAATTTATAAATACGTTTTATATTTGGCTAAGGTGGAATAATTATTTTTCCTGTGACCTTTCTTATAAAAGATCATACCAAATGCGCATTTGGCGTAGTTATATTCTGCCATTTAATTTTTTGGTTCCCAGAAAAAGAGAAATTATAGATATTAAGTGAATTAAAACTTATATGACAAAACAATATGAAAAATTCACTTATTTCCCTTTCTTCCCAAAAGTTTGCGACATCCTTAACACAGAGATTTGAAGATGACCAGTGTTCAAAGTTTCTTTCCTACCAGATTTTGTCCATGGAAATTTTCATACAATAAAATTTTATGGTATTTGTTAGGTTAATGGTAGACTCCTAAAATGGCAGGCCTTGGGCAAATTCCTTTGTCTGCCAGGAAACCAACCAATCACAGGCTAAGAGACTTAGCTTACGTTATGGAAAGTTACCCGAGCCCCTAACTGTCTGTAAAGGATGCCTGACTTCTCCTGCTACCTGCTGCTCTCTCTCTGATTCCAGCAAAAGCAGCCCAGAAGCCTATTTCCCAATAAACTGCTGTCCCCCAAGGCTTTGTCTTGGTGGATGGATGTTCTTTGGTGCACCATCTTTCCATACAGTATTTATATCCTCTTCACAAATGATCCCATCTTCTTCCCATTGGCTCTTCTTGGGACTTAACTAACTGGGTTAAGGCAAATCCTACTGTGCCTGTCCCTGTGCTCTGGGACCACGCCCAATCTTGCTACTCCAGAGCTCACTCCTTCTCTGCAAACTAGTAAGAAAGAGTCTATCCTATTTTCATAAGCTCTCCTTGGGACTTGGCCTCCTGTTGTAGCTGCCAGAGGACATCTGACAAGCTGGAGAGTTAGCCAGATCCTGTCACCACATCACCATTCAATTTCCTTGCTTTGGGACCAGCCCTAGTTGCTTGGCTTCAGGGTTTATACCTCCTCTGTTTATCTAATTAGAACTTGCAAGCTGATCCTCATCACCTGGACTTGAGCCTATGCTCCTTCACCTTTTTGGAGAGTTCTTGAGTACCCTTCCTAGATCCACTCCCTCCAATTAAAACAAAAAATCAAGAGAGAACCTGAAGCGCAAACCAACTAACTATTCATAATGGACCAAGAAATAACCAAGTTACAACAAAGATATAAATAGAATCAAACATCAACTTGAAAGGTAGGCCTGAGTTTCATATCTGACACAAAACCAACACAAGAAATACATATGATGGGCTGGAGAGATGGCCTAGCGGTTAAGAGCGCAGACTGCTCTTACAGAGGACCCGGGTTCTATCGCCAGCACCCACATGGTGGCCGAGAACCATCTGAAACTCCAATTCCAGGAGAACTCCAGTTCCAGGGGAATCCGAGACCCTCTTCTGACCTCCGTGGCATTGCACGACACAGGTGCCCAGACTTGCATGCAGACAGTACATTCATACACATACAGAAATAAATAAAAATTAATAAAAAAATAAAAAAAAAGAAATACATATGCCCAGACCACAGTAAAAAAACAAAACAAACAAACAAACCAAAAAAAAAAAAAATAACCAGATAAATGCCAGGTGTGGTGGTGCATGCCTTTAATCCCAGAGGCAGGCGGATCTTTGTGAGTTCAAGGCCAGCCTTGTCTACAGAGTGAGTTCCAGGACAGCTGGGCTACAGGGAGACCCTGTCTCAAAAAAGATTCCCCCCCCAAAACAGATAATATGAAAAGTCAAAATAATATTTCCCCTTATTTCCCATCAAACACCACCCACCCTGTAGAAGAGTTCTACAATGAGAACTACCTAAATGAGCACTAGGACAATGGATTTTCAAAATAAACAATCATAAACATGATTACAGAATACCACTAATTTAAAGAATACACAGTTCCAAGTAATCAAAGAGGATAGGGTTACTGTGATGGTTAATCCTGGGTGTCAACTTGACTAGACTAAGGAACAAATAAGAGAAAAGGGTCTTCTGATTGGACCACCTCAACCCGGATGGCCCACCCCAAATGTAGTTGTTACCTTCTGCCGGCAGGAAGTATTTAAGGCCACGGCAGCAGGAGCTGGTCCCATTTTTCCTCCTGCTGCTTGCTTCTCTCATCTGGTGTGTTTGTCTTGCTGCTGTGATCAACCTTTCGGATCCCAGTGTGTACTGAGACTGGCAGATCTCCTGGAATCCATTTGGGCCTTCAGCACTAGACTGGGACTACTGAGACATCCAGCCTTGTGGACTGAGCAGTTCCCTGGATTCCTGGCCTCTCCAGTTCAGAGCTACTGTTGAGCTCTGTCACGTGAGCAAATCAATAAATTGTATATAGTTATATATTCATCCTGTTGCTTCTGTTTCTTTAGAGAACCCTGACTAATACAGATTCTGGTACCAGAAGTGGTTCTAGAGAAACAGAATTGAAAGGATGAATTTCTTTAGTGGGCTTGGTAGCCTCTGGAGACAGGTCTCCAACCCAATGAATCCTAGAGTTACTGAAGGCTCTCCTGGTGGCATGAAGAGGAATGAAATCCTTGGTGCAGACTATTTGATGTAATTATGAAGATAGATCCATTTGAGTCACCTAACTCACCTCTTGTGAGAAGCAAGGAATTTAGCGACTCTATATATAAAACGTTCGAGAAATTGCAGAAAAATGAGGAAAATAATGATGTTGACTTGTTGCTCCTAGCATGTCTGGATAAACTGATATGAAAATAAGGAGCTCGGTGATAAAAATGACCAGCTCCAGATTCGAAACAACAGTTTAAAGGTTTCCAAGTGTGCTCTGGAAGAGAATCTTCTCTCCAGCAGCCAAAGAGCTAAAGCTGCAGAAAATCAAGCTGGAGACCTTATTGTACGTTTGGCTGATTTACAACGCAAATTTAATTCCCAGCCACGAAAAGTTTCAGCAGTTAAAGTGAGAGCACTGGTGGGGAAAGGGTGGAACCCTGAAACTTGGTATGGAGATGTGTGGGAGAACCATGATGATG
>VZQC01002869.1:212191-279064 GCA_009823505.1 Rhizomys pruinosus
TTTGAATGTGCAACTGAGATATGTGTTAAGTGTTGTCATATTTAGGTTATTAGATACTGAAGGACTAAGTTCTTCTCAAGGACATTACCACCTACTCTAAGATATAATGCTTTGCTATTGCACATGAGATACTTATAACATGTTAGGTGGAATTATGACCCTGCCATCGTTTGCAATTGACATTTAAGCAGAGGCTATTTATTGGGTGTCAAGTTGACAAGGGGTGGACTTGTGGTGGTTAATCCTGGGTGTCAACTTGACTGGACTAAGGAACAAATAAGAGAAAAGGGTCTTCTGATTGGACCACCTCAACCCGGATGGCCCACCCCAAATGTGGGTGTTACCTTCTGCTGGCAGGCAGTATTTAAGGCCATGGCAGCGGGAGCTGGTCCCATTTTTCCTCCTGCTGCTTGCTTCTCTCATCTGGTGAGTTTGTCTTGCTGCTGTGATCAACCTTTCGGATCCCAGTGTGTACTGAGACTGGCAGATCTCCTGGAATCCATTCGGGCCTTCAGCACTAGACTGGGACTACTGAGACATCCAGCCTTGCAGACTGAGCAGTTCCCTGGATTCCTGGCCTCTCCAGTTTGGCACTACTGTTGAGCTCCGTCACGTGAGCAAATCAATAAATTGTATATAGTTATATATTCATCCTGTTGCTTCTGTTTCTTTAGAGAACCCTGACTAATACAGTTTCACTAACTAAAATGAAAGAAACTACAAATAAACTGATGAGTAATATGAAAAAGAGAATATAGAATTTGAAAACTGAATTCAAGAAAGACATAGCAATATTGAAGAAAATTCATTCAAATAAAGATGGAATTTAAAAACTCAATAACCAAATTGTAATGACAGGAAGAAGTCTCACCAACAGAATGAATGAAATGGAAAACAGAATATCAAGGCTGGATAATAAAGCTGAAAAACTGGACCACTTAGGCAAAGAATGTGAAAAAAAATTAACAAACACAATAATGGAATATGCAGGAAATGTGGGACATGGAATCTATATTTCATAAGCATAGAGGTAGGAGAAAAATCTCAGGTCATTTCATGGAGATCCTCAACAGTAGTACAGAAAAAAATAATTCCCTAAATTAAGGAGAATGCCTATATAGATACAAACAGAATACAGAACACCAAATACACAGACCAGAAAAGAAACTCCCACACTGTATCACAATAAAAAACACTAAATGTAGAGAACAAAGAATAGTAAAATCTTCAAGAGAAAAATAAGTTACATATTAAAAAAATCAGAATTATACCTGACTTTTCAATGCAAGCTATAAAAGCCAGAAGAGCTAGAGCAAAGTATTCCCTGAATGATCACAAATGCCAAACCAGAATTCTTTACTCAGCAAAACTATCATAGTTGAAAGGGAAAGGAAAATCTTCCATGATACAAATAGATGATGCCTTCCTAAGAAACAATAAAGTAGCCAGGCATAGTGGTGCACGCCTTTAATCCTAGCACTCTGGAGGCAGAGACAGGTGGATCTTTGTGAGTTCAAGGCCAGCCTGTCTACACAGTGAGTTCCAGGACAGCTGGGACTACAGGGAGACCCTGTCTCGAAAAAAAAAAAAAAAAAAAAAAAAAAGAAACAATAAAGTAACATAAACAGCCCAGAAGGAAGCAGCAGAAATGGGGAAGGGATTCAAATCAGACCAGTATGTGACAGTGCGATTAAGTGTCCCCCAAAGGCTCTTGTGTCCTCAGCCAGTGGTGCTTTGCGAAGTGGTGAAGCTGAGATAAAGGTTTTCTGTTTGTGGAGGTGAGCCCATGAAGGAGATAAGCAGCCAGTCCTTTTCTTTACCCCCTCTTTCCTATGTCCCAGCCATTGGGGGAATGGTTTATTGACATGCTGCCATCATGGAAGTACTGCTTTGCCACTTCTCCAAAAGTGACTCAGCTAAACAACCAGCCCTGGAAAGAAGCCTCTAATATCCTATAATCCAAAATGAACCTTTGTTTTCTTTAACAATGTTTTATTATTGTTATTTTTGTTGTTACTAATATTGTAATAATTATCAGAGTGCACAGAGCTTAGATTGGGGATTTCCCAGGACCACCTGAAGCACAGGTAGGAGCTGGATGCTTCAGCCAGGTAGATGATTGGATAATTCTATCACTGGGTTGTTGGATAATTATTTCACTGGTCTGTTGGATAATTAAATCATTGTCTTGTGGGGGCAGAGTCTCCCTGCTAGCTTGTATAAGAGGCAGACCTGTTGCCACTGTGAGACATGAATGCACAGAACTTAGATCAGGGATTTCCCAGGACCACCTGCAGCACAGAGTAAGAGACGCATATCCCCCCAGCCCTCAACTGTAATTGCTGAGGGAGTGTCTAAGCGGATTCTTTGGAGAACCTTCAGAACAGAAAGGGAAGTGTGAGTTAGACTTCCAATATATAAACAAAATTAAAAGCCTGAAACTTAGATAAGTCAACCCTCCATAAACAAGGAGAAAAAAACAAATCAAACAAACAAACAAAAAACAATGAAGGCATCTGAAGTAGACAAGCAAAGCAAGCCTTCAACACAGTGAAGAGGCATTTGGGATTTGCATTGGAATACAGGCAAAGAGAAACCTATATGCCAAGGACAGGATGAAGGGACAACAGGAAAACATGGGACAGGTGGAGGATAAATCCACACCAAGCTCTACAAACCCTGTGGGAGATTCCTACAGTGGAATCCCCAAGGACACAGATCTTTGAATATGCAGACATATTCAAAGAAATCAAAGAATATAAAGAACAAGTCAGAGGGCTAAGGAGAAAAAATGAAAAATTTAAGAAGGACCTAGAGGGAGAGAATGACAAATATCAGAAGAAGGTGGAAACAATGAAAAAGGAAACCAACCAGCAAAGCAAGAAGGTACAGGAAGAGATTGAGAAGCTCCAAAAGGAAGTGGAAATACTAAAGAAATCACAAGATGAAATGAAAAAGGAAATCTAACACTCATCCAATCAAGAGGAAAGGAATGAAAAAAGCGTCAGAAGTAGAATGGAGGAAGCAGAACAAAGAATTTCAGACCTGGAAGATAACACAGAACAACTAAAAACCCCAAGTAAAGATTATGAAAAATTTAAAAATATACAAATTGGAACAACCAGGAATTGTGGGATACTATGAAGAGATCAAACCTCTACAACATTGGGATAGAGGAAGAAGAATCCCAAGAGAATGGAATTGATCAGATTTTCAAAAGAATAATAGATGAAAATTTCTCCAAACTAAAAAAAGACAAACCTATACAAATACAAGAAACATATAGAACTCCAAACGGACAAGATCAGAAAAGAAACTCTCCACGCCATATCATAGTTAAAACGCTAGACACCCAAAACAAAATTATGAAAGCCACAAGAGAAAAACAAGTTACATATAAGGGGAAACCCATCAGAATTACAACTGACTTCTCAGTACAAACTATGACAGCAAGAAGAATGTGGAGCAAAGCATTCCCAGTGTTAAAGGACTATAGATATCAACCCAGGTTATTATACCCAGCAAAAGTGTTGATTATAGTTGAAGGAGAGAGAAAAATCTTCCATGACATAAACAAGATGATAGAATACATTTCTGGAAAACCAGCCCTTCAGAGAATACTTGAAGCAATTTAAAGGACAGAGGAAAGGAGTAACTATCCCCAGGCAACTCAAAAGAGAAATTGATAAAAGCATAACTGCAGAAGTACAAACCTAGACCAAAAATGCAAATGGATAATAAGGTGAAAGGAAGGAACACACATCTTTCAGTTATAACCTTAAATACTAATGGACTAAACTCCCCAATCAAAAGACATAGACTGAGAGATTATATTAGGAAACAGAACTCATCTATATGCTGTCTAAAAGAAACCCATCCTTCCCTCAAAGATAGGCACCAACTTAAAGTGAAAGGATGGAAAAAATTATTCCAAGCAAATGGTACCAAAGAAAAAGAAAAAAGAAAGCAGGTGTTGCTATTTTAATATCAGACAAAATAGACTTCAAAGTAAAAGAAATCAGAAGAGAAAAAGAAGCCCATTACATCTTTATCAAAAGAACAATTGACCATGAAGATTTCACAATCATGAATATATATGCACCAAACTCTGGTGCACCAAACTTTATAAAGACAATTCTCCAGGACCTCAAGGCACAGATAAACCCCAGCACATTCATAGTAGGGGATTTCAATACCCCATTGAACCCCTTGGAAAGATCAACAAGACAAAGAATAAACAGAGAGGCATCTGAAATGAATGATATGATACACCAAATGGACCTCACAGACTCTGCCGAATATTCCACCCAAGTATAAGAGAATACACTTTCTACTCAGCCCCCCACAGAAATTCTCCAAAATAGATTACATACTGGGACACAGAAAAAACCCTCAACAAATACAAAAAGATTGAAATAATTTCATGCATTCTATCAAACTTCAGTGCAATAAACTTCAGTATCAACATCAGGATAAGCCCTACAATCTACAAGAATACATGGAGAATAAACAACACACTCCTGAATAATGAATGGGTCAAGGAAGAAATAAACAAAGAAATAAAAGTATTCCTGGAACTGAATGACAATGGTAATACAACACAACAAAACCTATGGGATACTTTAAAAGCAGTTCTAAGAGGTAAGTTTATAGCGCTGGGTGTCTACATTAGAAAAACAGAAAGAGCAGAAGTGCATGATCTAAAATTGCAGGTAAAACACTTGAGAGACAACAACAAATGAACCCTAAATGCAACAGACAGGAAGAAATTAAAAAATCAGACTAGAAATCAATGAAATAAAAACAAAGAAAACAATACAAAAATTCAATGAATCCAAAAGTTGGTTATTTGATAGAATAAACAAGATAGACAGACCTCTAGCCCAGTTAACCAAAAGAAAGAAGGAACAACTCCAAATCAATACAATCCATGATGAAAGGGAAATATCACAAGAGACAATGAAAAGATCCAGACGATCATACGGGAATATTTCAAAAACCTGCACTCTACCAAGTTCGAAAACCTAGAAGAAATGGATGAATACCTGAAATCCTGAGAATCACCAAAGCTCAACCAAGAAGAGGTTGACAGCTTGAAAGACCCATAATATATGAAGAAATTGAAGATGTAATAAGAAACGACCCAAGTGAAAAAAGTCCAGGCCCAGAGGTCTTCATGGCAGAATTCTATAAAACATTCCAAAAAGAGTTTCAACCATTATTATTCAAATTGTTCAGGATACAGAGGGAATGCTTCCAAATTCCTTCTATGAAGCCAGCATCACTCTAATACCAAAACCAGGCAAAGATACAACCAAAACGGAGAACTATAGACCCATCTCATTGAACACAGATGCAAAATTTCTCAAAATACTTGCAAACAGCATGCATACACACCCACATCAAAAAGATCATCCATCGTGACCAAGTTGGATTCATACCAGAGATGCAGGGATGGTTCAACATGTGAAAATCAATAAATATAAAACACATTATCATCTGAATTGACTCAGAAAAAGCCTTTGACAAAATCCAGCATCCCTTCATGCTTAGAAGTCCTAGAGGGAATTGGATTAGAGGGTTCATTCCTCAATGTAATCAGAGCCATATACAGGAAACCCTCAGCCACCATCATCCTGAATGGAGAAAAAACAGAAGCATTCCCCTTAAAGGTAGGAACTTGGCAAGGCTAACCTCTGTTACCATTCCTCTTCAATAGAGTTCTTGAAACACTTGTTAGTGCAATAAGGCAAGAAAAGAAATTAAGAGAGTACTAATTGGAAAAGAGGAAGTCAAACTATTGCGTTTTGCTGAGGACATGATTGTTTACCTAAGGGATGCTAAAAACTCCACCAGGAAACTCCTAGAAATGACTAAGAGTTTCAGTAAAGTGGCAGGTTACAAAATTAACCCAGAAAAATCAGTAGCCTTTCTTTATACCAAAAACAAGTAACTGAAGAAGGAATACAAGGAGATCTTCCCACTCACAATAGTCTCAAAAACCACAAAATACCCAGGAATAAACCTAACCAAAGACACCAAAGATCTGTGTACAAATTTTTTTATCCCTGAAGAAGGAAATTGAAAAAGACATCAGAAGATGTAAAGACATCCCATACTCATGTACTGGGAAAATTAATATAGTAAAAATGTCCATTCTACCCAATCTATTGTACAGATTCAATGCAATCCCAATTAAAATCACCAAGTGTTTCTTCACAGGCTTAGACAAAAAGTCCTTAATTTCATGTGGAAAAACAAAAGACCCCGAATAGCCAAAGCAACCCCGAGTGAAAAGAGCAATACAGGGGGCATCTCTATACCAGACTTCAAACTATACTACAGGGCTATAGTCATAAAAACAGCTTTGTACTGGCACAAAAACAGACCTGTTGAACAATGGAACCAAACTGAAGATCCAAAGTTGAGCACATATATTATCAGCCATCTCATATTTGACAAGGGGGCCAAGAAGACACAATGGAGGAAAGACAGAATCTTCAGCAAGTGGTGTTGGCAAAACTGGATCACCACTTGTAGAAGAATGAAATTAAACCCCTACCTCTAGCCCTGTACAAAAGTCAACTACAAATGGATCAAAGACCTCAACATAAAACCCAAAACTCCAAAGGCTATAGAAGACAAAGTTGGCAGCAACCTACAAGACATAGGCATAGGAAAAGACTTCCTAAATCAGACAGCAGCTGTGCAAAAAATAAGATTGACAATTGACCTGGAACCTAATTAAAATCAAAAGCTTCTATATATCAAAAGAAACAAGGAAGTGAAGAGAAAACCCACAGAATGGGAGGAAACCTTCACCATAGATACATCTGACAAAGCATTGATTTCCAGAATATATAAACTACTCAAAAAACAAAGAAGAATGAAACAAATGACCCACTCAAAAGATGGAGCAAAGAGCTGAGCAGAGACTTCACAAGTGATGAATTAGAGATAGCTGAGAAACATTTTTAAAAGTGTTCAACATCGCTAATAATTAAGGAAATGCAAACTATAACCACTTTCAGATATAATCTCATTCCAATAAGACTGGCTAGGATCAAGAAAACAGATGATACCAAGTGCTGGAGAGGTTGTGGGGAAAGGGGAACACTCATCCACTGCTGGTGGGAATGTAAACTCATACAGCCACTATGGAAAGCAGTGTGGAGAACCGTTGGAAGACTCAAAATGAGCTTGCCACCTTAGCCAGTCACACCACTCCTGGGTATATACCGACAAGACTCATCTTACTGCAGAGATACATGCACAGTCATGCTTATTGCAGCTCTCTTCACAATAGCAAAGAGCTGGAACCAACCCATGTGCCCCTCAAATGATGAGTGGGTAGAGAAAATATGGTACATCTATACAATGGAGTTCTATGCAGCAGTAAAGAAAGATGACATCATGAACTTTGCAGTTAAATGGATGGAGCTAGAAGATATCATGATAAGTGAAGTAACACAGTCCCAGAAAAGCAAACCATGAATGGTATCCCTCATCTGTGAATGCTAGTGCCAATTACCTATTTGTATGGAAAACTGAGCAATGTTAATGTGATCTGAAAACAACTGTGCTCTTATATTGTGAATCCCTCAAATAAATAAATGAATACAATTAAAAATTTTGTAATAATGACCGTGTTCGTGTGTGTGTGTGTGTGTGTGTGTGTGTGTGTGTGTATGTGTGTGTGTGTGTTCAAGCATGCCCTGGATCACATGTAGATGATGAGAAAACTTTCAGGTGTTGGTTCATTCCCTCCACCATGTGGGTCCCTCGGATAGTGCTCAGGTGGTCAAGCTTGTGTAGAAAACACATTTTAGCATGGCTAGAAGGCCAGCCAGGGGCGCACACTCTCTACATTCAACAGCTCAGGTCTGTCTGTGTCTTGCAGGCCTGTCTGCAGGAGGCCCAACTCTACAGGTGCTGCCCAACCCTAGGACTATAGAGAGGATCTGCGTGCATGGCCAGGAGGCCATCCTGGGAGGCACACTCTCTGCGCCCAACTCCTCAGGTCGGTCTGTGCCCTGCAAGCCCATTGGTGGATGGTCCAACTCGACAGGCACCATTGGTGGGTGGTCCAACTCGACAGGCACCATCCAACCCTAGAACCATAGACAGGATCTGCGTTCATTGCTAGAAGGCCAGCCAGGGGTGCACACTCTCCTTGCCCAACTGCTCAGATGGGGACTGGTGTGAGGGCCAAAGTATTCAACACCCCCCTGCCCCGCTCAAGCTACAGATACTGAGGTGGAGAGTATAAACTCCTGTTGCTGTGGTTTAATGCTGTTGGGAGGATCCAGCAGTGTCAGTGACAGGAAGCTGCATAGCCAAAACTGAGGAAGAAGCCAACAGGAAGCAAACTGAGTGACCAACCAGTCCTCCATATTAACATTTGAGATTAGCAACAGAAGGCAAACAAATAAAGGGGGGAAAACAACAACAACAAAAAATACATATGCCCAAAACAATGGAAAAACAACAGTATGGGAAAAGCTCAAAATAAATTCTCACAGAACTCAACCAGTCCTGTAGAAGATCCCAACAGTGAGATCTCCCTGGAAGGGAACCAAGATACTGACCTTAGAAGAACAATTGCAGACGTATTCAAAGACTATAAAGAACAAATCAGAGAACTAAAGGGAGAGAACGAAAACCTCATGAAGGAACTAGAAGGAAAGAATGATAAACTCCAGGAAGAACTAAAAGGAGAGACTGATACACTCAGGAAAGAACTAGAGGGAGAGAAATACAAACTCAGAAAAGAACTAGAGGAAGAGAAATACAAACTCAGAAGAACTAGAGGGAGAAAATGACAAACCCCGAAACAAACTAGAGGGAGAAAATGACAAACTCTGGAAGGAAGTGGAAACATTGAAAAGATCTCAGGCTGAAAGGAGAAAAGAAACTGACCAGCAAAACAAGGAGCTACAAGAAAAGAATAAAAAGCTCCAAAGGAAGTGGAAATACTGAAGAAATCACTGGATGAAATAAAAAAGGAAATTGAACACTTATCCAATCAGCAGGAAAGGATGGGAAAAAGCCTCAGGAGCAGAATGGAAGAAGCAGAAAAAAAGAATATCAGACCTTCAGGATAAACAGCTAGAAACCTCAAGTAAAGATTATGAAAAGTTTAAAAAAAACGCAAGAGTGGAACAACCAGGAAATGTGGGACACTATGAAAAGACCAAACCTCCGCATCATAGGGGTAGAGGAAGGAGAAGAATTCCAAGAGAATGGTATTGAACAGATCTTCAGCAGAATAATAGAAGAAAACTTCCCCAAACTGGAAAAAAAAAAAAAAAAACATAGAAATACAAGAAGCGGTGCACAGACTTGCATGCAAACAGTACATTCATACACATACGGAAATAAATAAAATAAATAAAGAAAAAGAAATACAAGAAGCACACAGAACACCATATAGACAAGACCAGAAAAGAAATTCCCCACGTCATATCATAGTTAAAACACTAGATGCTCAAAATAAGGACAAAATACTGAAAGCCACAAGAGAAAAACAAGTTACCTATAGGGGTGAAACAATCAGAATAACACCTGGCTCCTCAGTGCAAACCATGAAAGCCAGAAGAACATGGACCAAAGTATTCCCAGTATTAAATGACTTTAGATGCCAACCCAGGTTACTATACCCAGGAAAAATGTCAATCATAGTTGAAGGAGAGAGAAAAATCTTTCCTGACATAAACAAAATGAAAGAACATATGTCAAAAAACCCAACACTTCATAAAATACTCAAAGCAATTCAAAGAAGAGAGGAAAGGAGTAACTATCCTTAAGCAACCCAAGACAGAAATTACCAAAAGCATAACAGAGTAAATAAATACCTAGACAAAGAATGCAAACGAAAAATAATTTGAAAGGAAAGAACACACATCTCTCAATAATAACCTTAAATATCAATCGTGTAAACTCCCCAATCAAAAGATATAGACTGGGAGACTGGATTAGGAAACAGAATCTATCTATATGCTGCCTCCAAGAAACCCATCTCACCCTCAAGGAAATACATCACCTTAGTGTGAAAGGATGGAAAAAATATTCAAAGCAAATGGTACCCTAAAAGCAAGCAGGAGTGGCTATTCTAATATCAGACAAAATAGACCTCAGAGTAAAATTAGTCAGAAAAGACAAAGAGGGCTATTATATCCTTATCAATGGAACAATTAACCAAGAAGATCTCACAATCTTAAATATTTATGCACTAAACTCTGGTGAGCCAAACTTTATAAACACAATCTTTCAGGACCTCAAGACACAGATTAGTCCCAGTAGCCTAATAGTGGGATACTTCAAAACCCCACAGAGTCCCTTGGATAGGTCAACTGGACAGAAAATAAACAGAGAGACATCAGAACTGAACAACACTATACACCAAATGGACCTTATAGTTATCTACAGAATATTCCATCCAAACACCAGAGAATATACCTTCTACTCAGTGCCCCATGGAACATTCTCAAAAATTGACCACATACTAGGACACAAAAGAAACCTCAACAAATACAAAAGGATTGAAATTATTCCATGCATTCCATCAGACCACAGTGCAATAAAGCTCAATATTAATACCAGGGTAAGCCGTACTAACTATAAGAATACATGGAGACTGGGGCTGGAGAGATAGCCTAGCGGTTAAGAGCACCGACGCTCTTGCAGAGGACCCGGGTTCGATCCCCAGCACCCACATGGCGGCTAAGAACCGTCTGTAACTCCAATTCCAGGAGAACTCCAGTTCCAGGGGAATCCGAGACCCTCTTCTGACCTCCGCGGCATTGCACGACACGGGTGCACAGACCTGCATGCAAAAACAATATCATTCATACACATACAAAAAAAAAAAAAAAAAAAAAAAAAAAAAAAAGAATACATGGAGACTAAACAAACAAAACTGAAACAACGAGGGGTCAGGAAGAATAAATAATGAAATAAAAGCATTTCTGGAGCTAAACGAAAATGAAATACAACACAACAAAACCTGTGGGATACATTAAAGTCAGTCCTAAGAGGGAAATTTATAGCCCTAAGTGCCCACATTAAAAAAAAAAAAAAAAAAAAAAAAAAAAAAAAAAAAAAAAAAAAAACAGAAAGAGAACAAGTAAATGATCTAACACAGCAGCTAAAAACACTTGAATGACAACAAAAATAAACCCTAAACCCAACAGACAGGAAGAAATAACAAAAATCAGAGCAGAAATCAATGAAATAGAAACAAAGAAAACAATACAAAAATCAATGAATCCAAAAGTTGGTTCTTTGAAAAGATAAACAAAATAACAGACCTCTAGCCCAGTTAACCAAAAGAAAGAAAGAGCAACTCCAAATCAATAGCATTTGTGATGAAAGGGGAAACATCACAACAGATAGAAAAGATCCAGACAATCATATGAGAATACTTCGAAAACCTATACTCTACTAAATTTGAAAACCTAAGAGAAATGGATGAATACCTGACATCCTGGGATTTTCCAAAGCTTAACCAAGAAGAAACTGACAGCTTAAACAGACTCATAACACTTGAGGAATTGAAGATGTATTAAAAAGCCTCCCAACTATAAAAAGCCCAGGCCCAGATGGTTTCACAGCAGAATTCTATAAAACATTTAAAGAGGTCTTACAACCATTATTACTCAAACTGTTCAGAAGGATACAGACAGAAGAAATATCTCAAATTCCTTCTACAAAGCCAGCATCACACTAACACCAAAACCAGGCAAAGACACAAACAAGAAATGAAACTATAGACCCATATTATTGATGAACACAGATACAAAAATTATCAACAAAATACTTGCAAATCACATACAGACCCACATCAAAAAGATCATCCATCATGACCAGGTTGGATTCATACCAGAGTTGCAGGGATGGTTCAACACACATAAATCAATAAATATCATAAAACACGTAAATGGACTTAAAGACAAAAACTACACAATCATCTCAATTGATGCTAAAAAAGCTTTCAACAAAATCCAGCATCCCTTCATGCTTAAAGTCTTAGAGAGAATTGGACTGGAAGGATCATTCCTCAATGTAATCAAAGCCATATACAAGAAACCCACAGCCAACATCATCCTAAATGGAGAAAAGTTGGAAGCACTCCCCTTAAAGGCAGGAACATGGCAAGGCTGTCCACTGTCACCACTCCTCTTCAATATAGTGCTTGAAATGCTTGCTAGGGCAATAAGGCAAGAAAGCAAAATTAAAGGATACTAATTGGAAGTTAAACTATCCCTTTTTGAAGATGATATGATAGTTTACCTAAGGGAGGCTAAAAACTCCACCAGAAAACTCTTAGAAACTATCAAAAGTTTCAGTAAAGTGGTGGGATACAAAATAAACCTAGAAAAATCTGTAGCCTTCCTTTACACCAACAATAAGCAACTGGAGAAGGAATATAAGGAGACCTTCCCAATCACAATAGCCTCAAAAATTACATGGTCATTTCTATAGATGCAGAAAGAACCTTTTATAAAATCCAATTTTTTTATAATAAAGGTCCTAGAGGGGATTGGATTAGACATACTTAAAGATAATTAAAGCTATATAACATAAACCAACAGCCAAAGTAATTGGTGTCAAATGGAGAAAAACTGGAAGCATTCTCTTTAGGTTGTTTCTATAGTCTGATGCTCCTTTAATCATGCATGGACACAATCCACATGAATTCTTCTCTCCTATAACCAGGCTGGCAGTCCCATAGGACTGCAAGCTTCACGGCTGTCTCTTGCCTGCAGGCCAACAGTCTCTAGGCTTAGCACTGGCAAGCTGGTGGGAAAACCATCCAAAAATTCATATGAAAACACAAAAGACACCGGATTGCCAAAGCAACCCTGAACACGAAGCATAATGCTGAGGGGATTAGTATACCAGATTATAAAATACGTTACAGAGCTATAATCATAAAAACAGCATGGTACCTGCACAAAAATAGACCAATAGATCAATGGAACATAAGAGAAGACCCAGACATGAGTACACTCAATTTCATTTACATGATATTTGACAAAGGGGCCAAGAACACTCACTGGAGAAAAGATAGCATCTCAACAAATGGTGCTGGTAAAATTGAATCTTCACCAGTAGAGGAATGAAACTAGACCCTTATCTCTCACTTGGGGCTGGAGAGATGGATCAGTAGTTAAGCACACCAACTGCTCTTGTAGAGGACCAAGGTTCGATTCCCAGCACCCACATGGCAGCTAAGAACCATCTTTGACTCCAGTTCTAGAGGAATACAACGCCATCTTCTGACCTCTGTGGCATTGCATGACACGGGTGCACCAACCTGCATGCAGACAGTACACTCATACACATAAAAAGAAATAAAAATAAATTAATTTTAAAAAAGCTTTGCAGAGGAATCTAAAAAAAAAAAAAAAAAAAAAACTGAGTCTATCTCCCAGACTTTCTTTGGGTCTGTGTCTTTCTTTCCAAGGATAACTTTTTGCAGTTTCCTCCCTTTCCTTGCCAGAAGTTCAGCCTAGGGACTGTCGGCCTGCAGGCATGAGACAGCCTCCGACGCTTACAGCCTTGTAAAGCTGACAGCCTGGTTCTAGGGGAGAACACCTTGTGGATTGCAGCCACACATGATCAAGGGCCAACAGACAATAGAAACAACTGACAGAAACCTGGAGATCTGAAGCTGTCAGAAGAAAACATTGGCAGTAGCCAACAGGATATAGATGTAGCAAATGACTTTCTAAATTGGGCATCAATTGCTCAGGAATTAAGGTCAACAATTTACAAATGAGATATTAAACTAAAAAGTTTCACAACCAAGGAAGTAAATACAAAAAACGCACACTGACAGGAAATCTTCATGAGTGAAACATACGACAGAGGTTTAAAATCCTGAATACTACATAAAGAACTAAAAAAAAAAAAAAGAAGATTCAAGAAAGAAGCGACCCAATTAAAATATGGGCTAAGGATATGAACAGAGAATTCTCAACAGAAGAAATAAAATGTCTAGGAAATATCTTAAGTTATTCAACATTGTTCATAACTGTTGAAGTGCAAATAAAAACAATTAACTATTTCATTTTACCACAGTCAGACTGACCATGATGAAGAGAACTAAGATACCAAATGCTGGAGAAGATGTGGTAATGTAAACATACCCAAATACTTATGGATGTAGAGGTCATAAGTCTTAGAGAAAACCCCCAGAATCTCACATCCCTTGTGTAATATAGTTTCCTACTATGTGCAAAATATGTATCGTTATATTTACAGACAAGTATCACAGTCACCACTGATCAAAGAAGCTTCTTTTGCACCAGATGTAGACTATTACAGAGTACAACAACTGGTCATACACAGATAATGTCTGTGAATTTCCCAAGCCTAACCAGCACATCTATGCTGCAACCTCTATGTCTAACATGACAATAATGAAGCTCTAGATTCTTATTAATGAAATTCCCTCATGCAACAGAGTCAAGAACTCAAAAGGTCATGAATGTCCAAAGCATAGAGAGTACGAGTCTGCAGGAATAACGTATTAAGTCTCATCCACCCAGGGCTCAAGGACCATTGCAGAAGAGGGGGCAGAAAGATTATAAGAGCCGGGGAGGTGGTACATGATCATATGGAAATAAGATCCTACAAGTTTTTGTGACCCAGCTCATATGACCCTAGAGCAATGGTGTCAGCATGTACAAGACCCATGCAAACTAAAGCAGACAAAAGCCCAGCATAGAAATAGGGAAATAGGCAGCAGACCCCAGTCTTAGCTGAAGAAATATTGGTAGCTGATTACTTCTGGGTGAGGAAGAAGTGATCTTAAAGAGAAGTGACTCTAGATAGGCTGAATAGTACTCAGAGTATATGAAATACACAAAAATTCAGTAAAAAATTGTACAAAACAGGAGATATCTTAACAGGTAAAATGTGTTTTCTTTTTTTTTACTTTTTAAAAATTTTATATTATTCCAAAATATGCATATATACACTGCACACATAAGTCAAAATTAAAAATTCTGAAAATAAACTGTAGGTTGATTCCTATGCACATTTAGTGATTCACATTTTAACAGTAAATATGCATGGGGGTTTAAAGTCATGTAACTTTACATTCTTTTTTTAGAATATGACTACATCTCCTCCATCTATATATGGTAATTACAATGTGTGAGAATAATTGGTAAGATAATTCTAGAGCCCATTTATAGATTCACATTGTAATAGCCCAGTTGCTTTCAGATACAATGAAATATAATAATAAAGTTGCTCAGTTTGCCTACCAACAGGGGATTTGGTGTTAGCATCCACAAATGAGGGAAACCATTCACCTTTTTTTTTTTTCCTGGGACTATGTTACTTCACTTAGTATAATTGCTTCGAGTTCCATCCATTTACCAGCAAAGCTCATGATATCATCTTTCTTTACTGCTGCATAGAACTCCATTGTGTAGATGTGCCACATTTTTGTAATCCAGTCATCTGTTGAGGGGCATTTGGGTTGGTTCTAGCTCTTTACTATTGTGAAGAGAGCTGCAATAAACATAGCTGTGCATGTATCTTTGTGGTAGGATGCGTCTTGTGGGTATATACGCAGGACTGGTACGGCTGGGTCAGGTGGTAGGCTCATTTTGAGATTTTTAAGGGTTCTCCACAGCGGTTGTATCAGTTTACATTCCCACCAGCAGTGGATGAGTGTTCCCCTTTCCCCACAACCTCTCCAGCATCTGGTGTCTTTTGTTTTCTTGATCTTGTCTAGTCTTATTGAAGTGAGATGATACTTTAGTGTAGTTTTAATTTGCATTTCCTTAATTATTAATGATGTTGAACACTTTTTAAGATGTTTCTCAGCCATCTTTATTTCCTTACTGGTGAAGTTTCTTTTCAGCTCTTTACTCCATCTTTTGAGAAGGTCATTTGTTTTCTTACGTCTTTGATTTTTAAGTAGCTTATGTATTCTGAATGTTAATGCTTTGTCTGATGTATCCGTGGTGAAGGTTCCCTCCTACTCTGTGTGTGGTGCAATGCCGCGGAGGTCAGAAGAAGGTGTCAGATTCCCCTGGAACTGGAGTTCTCCTGGAATTGGAGTTACAGACGGTTCTCAGCCACCATATGGGTGCTGGGGATCAAACCCTGGTCCTCTGAAAGAGCAGTCAGCACTCTTAACCACTAGGCCATCTCTCCAGCCCCAGGAGTGTGTTTTTTAATACCCATGGGTTTGTGTAGTTATTAGGGCTTCTTCTAATGTTGATTTTAAGCTATATTAAATTGTGGTCTGATAGAATGCATGAAATTATTTCAGTGTATTTTTGTATTTGTTGAGGTTTTTGGTGTGCCCAGTATGTGGTTGATTAGAGAATGTTCCATGGGGTGCTGAATATCTTCTTGGTCATTGTTCCTTTGATCAGAATGCAGTGAGCCTCCTTTATGTCTTCTGATTAGTTTTAGTTTGAAGTCTATTTTATCTTTTATGATTACAAATTTGTTTTTGTTCACCACCTTCTTGGTAATTCCTTTCTTCAGTCCTTTGTATTGCTGGTTTTGGTCCACATGAATTCTTTCAGCCTCTTTCTATCATGGAAAATTTCCATTCTCCTTCAACTCTGATAGATAGTTATGCTGATAAAATAGTGTAGGTTGGCATCTGTGCTCATTTAGAACTTGAAATACTTTGCTCTAAATTCTTCTAGGTTTAATGTTTACATGGAAAAAAAACAGCTTTTATTTTGATGGCTTTGTATGTATTGTTGTTTTCCTCTTACAGCTTTAAGTAATCTCCATTTGTTCTATAGTGTTTGAATGATAAGCCATAGGGAGTCTTTTTTCTATTCCTGTGTATTTGGTATTCTGTTTATCTCTGGTATTTCCATAGGTAAGTCTTTTCTTACTTTCGGGAAGTTTTCTTTTTTTTTTTTTTTTTTAAATTAATTTTTATTGATGCTTTGTGCATTTCACTACATTTTTTTCCAATTCAGTTCAGGTCTATTTCCCTTCCCTCCCCCCCCCCCCACCCCATCCCAGATCATGCATTCTGCCATAACTGTCCTGCATCTTTCTCTCAGTTTTTTTTTTTTTCATTTTTAGCTATAAGTGATAATCCATGAGTACAAGCATCCTTCATGCAAAACCTATCTGCAGGCTGTTGTGCCCAAACACCTACAGCCCCACCATCCAGTGGGGGGTGACAGGTTGTTTGTTCAATCAAGTTGATCAAATGAGTGTCCAGACTACATTGCTGTAGTTTCACCATTCACCCCAATCGCAGCCCTTACATTCTACCACGCCGCCTCTTCCGCAGGTTGTTCCCTAGGCTTAGAAAAGGGGCACAGGTGGATGAGAGGTAAAACAGTCCACTCTCTCTGGAGCTGTTGACTTGGACTCTGGTCAATTCTGGCTGTTTCCTTTCATGGGCTGACAGTTTGTCCAGGAATAACCTTTCGATCCTACTGGCCTGGCGCGTTATGGCGTCTCGAAGTTTTCTTGTATAAACCTTTTTAAGATCTGCTTAATGCTATTGACCTGAGATTGCTATCCTTCCTTTGATCACGTTTATTACCGTTCTTTTAATTTCTGTGCCCTGTGATTCCTCTGAATAGTTCTCATAGGAGAGCACTTCTGTAAGACTGTTGGGATTTGGGGTGAAAATATTATCTTAGTTTTTCATACTAGTGTTTTTGTGTTGTGCCCTGAGCATAAGGAAATCTTTTGTTGTTTGTGTGTCTGATAACAAAATTTAGCTTGCTTTTGTTCAGTTTAAGTTTGGTTCTGTTTTTATCGTTGAAGCTTGGTTGTTTTCACTGGCTGTTTCTAGGCTCTTTACATGTATGAGGTAAGCTAGGACTATGTAGAAATGGCAGCAGGGTGTCCTGGTTCTACCTAGCTTACTTGCTAATATGGAGCCAGAGCACAACTTTCCATTCCTAGTTCAGAGCTCTCTAGCAACATGTTCCCGGCCTACTCCTGGAGCTGAAATAAGGTGACAGATTGCGTGGGTATTTCACTAGATCAGCAGGGTGTTCCAGAGCCCACAGCAATTGGTTATAAACCCACTCCCAAATGGGGAAGATGAGATAAAGTGGGTGGGTTCTGACAATCTTGGCAGGGTAAATGGAAGCCCATGAGCAATGAGCTACAGGTCTACTCTCTGGGTGAAGCAGTTCTCAGTTTATATAGTGCATAATTTTTCTCTGGATTTCATAATTTCTTTTGTATTTATTATTTTTTATTTTATATGTGTTAAGTCTGGGCTTCCCAGTATCCCAAGGGGCACACAGAAGCCCACTTCTTCCAGAGGCTATCAATCTTCTGACCTCTTCCTCTGTTCCTGAGGCCCCACCCCAGGGCTATAAATGGGTGGCCCCAGGCACCATCTTGCCCCTGCCCTCCTGCCTTTGTTCCCCCTAGTGTCTGCAGGCAGCCTGCTCTGGCAGCACACATGGAAGTAAATCATGTTCCTGGAATGACTTAATCCTCATGTGCCTTTTATTTGGGGTTCACGCCTTTTTATAACCTAATAATATGTATGTGTGTATTGCCTGAATGTATGTAAGTGCTCCCATGTTGTGTCATGCCTTTGGGGACAGAGGGGACTTTGGATCACATGGAGCTGGACTTCCAGAAAGTTGTTAGCTGCCATGTGGGTGCTTGTCCTCAAATTCATGTCTTCTGCAAGAACAGCCAGTGCTCTTAACTACTGAACACATCTCTCTAGCCCTGGATTTCATAATTTCTGATGAGACTCTAGTGCCATTCTTTATTTTTTAATTTTAATTTTTATTTATTTCTATATGTGTATGAATGTACTGTCTGCATCAAGTTTGTGCACCCATGTCGTGCAATGCCGCGGAGGTCAGAGAGGGTGTCGGATTCCCCTGGAACTGGAGTTCTCCTGGAATTGGAGTTACAGACGGTTCTCAGCAGCCATGTGGGTGCTGGGGATCGAACCCTGGTCCTCTGTAAGAGCGTTCGGTGCTCTTAACCACTAGGCCATCTCTCCAGCCCCATCTAGTGCCATTCTTATCTGTTTCTTCTATGTATGTAATGTGTGCCAATGTCTACTAAATGTTCTTGGGATTTTGTTTTTTATTAATTTTTCTTCATTTTATATAGCTTGATTGCCTTTGACTTTTGTTGTCTGCTTAAAGTTGATGATCATAATTTTTTGTAACCTTATAGTTTTTCCTTAATTTAGCTATCATGAAATAAATTGCTCAGTGTTTTTCTAATATATAAATATATTTATTATTTTAATTTTAATGCATGAGTTTATTGTGTGCATATGTATAAGTATACCTGTGTCATGTAGTGCTCAAAGAGGGCAGAAGAGAGTGTCAGATTCCTCTGGAATTGTAGTTATGGATGGTTGTTAGTTGCCATTCGGGTCCAGGGAATTGAATCCCTATCCTCTGCAAGAGTAGCCAGAAATCTTAAACTTTAAGCTATATCTCCAGCCTCTCTAATATATTCTTATGTCCTTTACTCTGTTTCTCAAATATCTAAGTAAAGATATACACTGTGCTTTATATTTATACCACAATTTACTGATTTATTTTCTTCTATCTTTTGATACTATGTTCTCTGTTGCTCAGGCTAGCCTTAGCCTGACAATACAGTTGAAGATTACATTGGACTTTTGGTCCTCCCACCTCCAGTTACCATGTATTGTGATTACAATTATGTATCCCCATGTTCAGTTTCATGTAGTAATAGTATCAAATCCAGGGTTTTGTGCATATTAAGTACTCCACCATCTGAACTATATCATTAGTCTCTTCTGATTGATTTCTTTTGTAGGATTTTTATAGTTCTTTTGGATTCTAATCCCCCTAAAATTTCTAACATTCCTTTGTACTTATATGTGTGTCTTTAAGTTGCTAAGAGTATCTATATATTGCCATCTATGGGTTCTTTTCTTATTGACCGCTAGGCCCTCTCTCTAGCCCCCATTGACTACATTTCTTATCTTTAGTGTAATTCCAGATAAAAAAAAATCTCCTGCTTATTTCCTCATTGTAGTAATCTGTTCCTCTATTTTTATGGAATTAATGTTACTTTATTAAATTTTAATACACTCCTCTCCTATAAATCCTATTGTTCATGGTTTTAACAATATTGACATAATCTAGACTAATACCTTTTACCTAGCCTTGCAATGCAAAATTTATAATGTAAACAAGCTCAGTGAAACATAGTCTCCTATTTTAACCTGACCTTGACCCCTGAGGACCCCACCTTGCCCTATACCAAGGTGATGAATGAAGTTGGTATGAAAAATTTACATATCAAAGTGCTCCAAGGGAGTGTTTTTTTTTTTTTTCTTTTTCCTTTTCATTGAATACAGTGAGAAAAATTGAGAAGTCTGTTTGTAGTTATATGAAATTTTAGGTTTAGGATAAAAAGGCAATATTCTCTGTCAATCTAAGGGTGGAAACCAGTATTGCACAGGATTTTCCTCCAACTAGCAAGCTATGGACAGACTCTTTCTTCCCAAGCTTGATATCACCAACTTGCCTAGAATCATGACAAACTTGTTGACTGATATATGCTCCTCAAGAAAGGAGGAGCAGAAATAGTCAGCCAAGCCTCCTAACCCACCAGTGGGGGTGGTGTCAGGGGATGGGGAAGAATAGGACATGGGATGCCAAGCAGGAGGACTAAGAAAATGTAAGAGGAGTAAGGCCTAAGGAGTCTCTTTTCACCATTTTGTGCTGCTGGGGGGAAGTCATATTCCATGCCTAGATTGAGATTTCCATGACCGTAATGGGGAGCACCCATGTACCCACAATCCTATGCTCTGTAATTAAACCCAATAAACTCGCTGGTTTCAAAATTGTAGTTTGGTAAAATTGTACCTCAGTTTGTCATAGGTATCAAGGGAGGAGGTACCAGAGGTCATTTTGCACTGCTTAGAAGGGATTTTAGCTACACCAGCTTCTACTTCTGCAGTTCAGGCTGGAAGTACTGTTTCAATGAAAGAAAGAGTGAGACCTGGCTTGAGAGCACAGTTCTGAGAAACATCTGAAGGAAAGGCGTTCAGTAGTTTAGGGCCACTTTTTCCTTAAAACTAATGTTAGCTGATTCTTTATTCAGCCATGGCTGTATTGCTTCTGAGAATGCCTTGATATTTGTCAGTATGAGGATCACAAGCTTCATTTGGACACTGCCAGCCCAAATGAACAGTTAATTTATTAAAACAAGCCATTAAGTCACTGGTATGCAAGGACAAAGGGTTTGAAATCAGGCAACATATATTTCAATCTGGATTCTACTTTTTACTGCTTTTTTTGGTCTACATTGCTAAACATTGCTTGCTTCATTCAGTTTCTTCGTCTATAAAATGGGAAACAACTGTATATGCTTAGTGGGGAAAACAATTAGAGCTCTACTCAAATTAAGCAACTAAGTGCTTCTGAAAACTAGGTCCAAAGTTCTCTTGATGTTGAGATTCAACATCTCCGATGTTGAGATAAAGGCCAAATCAGTCAGAATTAAAAATAAACAAAGGCAGGCATTTATTCCAGGAAATGCATCCTCTCTCCGGGGAATCTGAGGCCCTTCCGAGGTGGAGGACCACGTGAAAGTGCACATCTGGGAGGTGAGGAGAGCCTTTTATAGGTCATGGAAGGGAGATGGTAACATGTTGGAATCAGCCAATTAGGTCAGGTCAGGGGCCAGAAGGTGGTCTCAGGTCTGGTGGTCTTGTGTGCATTTGGAACTCCATCTGGTGATTTTTGTTGGCAAATGCAAGCTCCAGACTGGAAAAGAAGGAAGGAAGTTTCCTTCAAGTCTATGCCATCTTGGTTTTTGTCCAGCCTGACCCAAAATCCTAGACTCTTAGGGTATAGAAGGCAATGTCTGTGCTCTGGTTTCTCTCTGCTGAGCTGGTGTATAAAAGGAAGGGGGAGTCTGGAGAAGGTGGAACTGTGGGCACAGACATGTAAGGATCTGGCTCACAGCATGGCTCGCCTCTGTCTCTAATAGATGTTAGGTTTACCTGCTAATTTAATGTAACAGAATAAAAAAAACAATGGATCTTTGTGAGTTCAAGACCAGGCTGGACCAGTCTGGTCTATATAGAGAGTTCCAGTACGGCCAGAGCTACAGGGAAACCCTGTCTCAAAAAGAACAGCAACAAAAAAGAAAAAACAAAACCAAAAATGATGTTTGTTAAAAAGCAGTAGCTTAAGCAGCAATTCTGTGAAAACATTAACTATACCCATACACAAGCTAAAATGGAAAACGATTTTAACTAGAAACAGATGAAAGCATGGTGATAAAATTGTAAATCTCCAATAGTGGACATTTTGGAATTACTCTGTTAATCTGCCTGGTAAATGCATCCATGCCATATGGTTGGATCAAAATGGCAACTATCACCAGGAATGGTGGCACACGCCTTTAATCTAGCACTCTGGAGGCAGAGGCAGGCTGATCTCTGTGAGTTCAAGGCCACCCTGGTTTACAGAGTGAGTTACAGGCCAGCTGGGGTTATAGGGAGACCCTGTCTCAAGAAGACAAAAAAAAAAATGGCAACTTTGACAATTTAAATCAGGTGAGGGAGTGGCGGAGGAGAGATCAGAGATGGGGAGGGTTATGAGAGAGAGAGGAGATCCTGGAAAGCCTGCATGTAACCAGTTTAGAAAAAAAAATGTGTCTGGTAGGTAGGCTTTGATCTAGAATTGCCCTTCTCCAAGTCTGGAGATCTCAGTGGGGGCAGAAAAGCATCCTTTACTGCACCTGAGATCTTGCAGTGGGGTAGGCATGGGGCGGATTCAGGATGAACGTCTTCAATCCACATCAGAGCCTAGCTCTGCCCCCACCCCCCACAACAGCCAGTGGACCCTGTGTCCACTGGGCTAAGTTACCTGAGGGGCTGTGGGCCCTGGGCCCCCGATCAACCACGTATCCATGCCATGTGATCAGATAAAAATGGCGACCTTGTCAATTTGAATCCAACAAAGGTAGCCATTTATTCCAGGAAATACACTCCCTTGGGTGAATCCATGACCCTTCACGATGGAGGACCAAGAGAAAGTGTGTGCCTGGGAGGTGGGGAGGGGTTAAGGGAGGGGAGATGGTGACATGTTGGAATCGGGTCAGGTCAGGAGCCTGAAGGAGGGTCTCTCTCAGATCCAGAGGTCTCATGGGAATCTGGTCTGACCGGAAAAAGGAGGGTCCTTCCAGTCTATGCCATCTTGGCTTTTCGTACTGGGCCCTACCCTAACATAAAGAAGCTTCACGTAGGACAAAATAGCAGCAGAATCAAGCCTTTATTTACTGAGTCTTAAAAACACTGCTCAGTAAATGGTTTCCAAAAGATCACTGACTTCCAATTAGTTAAGACTCAAAAATACATAATAAAGAAGAGGTTCACATTACTTTCATTTGGATCATGGTCTGATCTAGTTTATATATCCTAAATCTTATGTATGAGAGTTTTTTTCATAAACTAGGCCCTCATGAGCATCACTGTCATTCTTACTGCACCCTGTCTCAATAGCGTGAATGAAAGAAATACTGTTGAAGTCTTCCCTCCAATTATGGGCTATTTAGAACTTACAGAAGAAAAAAATTATACTGTGTATTTATAATATTTTTCATGATAAAACCTTTGAAAATTAATTTTAGCTACAATATGATACAAACATTAAAACCATGCAATAGCTGTGATTTTATTTTGGATAACATTTTGTTTACAATTACAGATTGCAAAATGTGCTGTTGATCAAACTGAATGTCAGATGAGTCACGGAGACTGGCCTCAGACACTTTATTATTAATTCATGAATCATTCAACTCTTTTTGGAGTCATTGTCTTTATTTTTTTATTGGCAGCATTAGAAAATGTTTAAAAGTAAGAACTTGAACTATTGTCAGAAAGTTTTTCAGTTACCATCTTTGAAATTTATAATCTTATGGAATATTTACTATGAATTCAGCTGTTTAGTAACTCCTTTCTAATGTGAAAAATGCTAGAATTACAAATTAAAGAGTCATTTATCTTCCTTTTGCTTGCAAATTATATTTATTTAAACAATTATGTTCATGATATATGCATATTTACATATTTATGTATTCACTCAGTTACTATGAGAGTTTATAAAAAAATTATAAACTAGGAACAATCCAGACCTCTGTTCCCCATTACATGGCATAATTCTCTCATGGCTACAGTCTGGATTCCATGCTTTCTGGGTGTACTTTCATCAGTGTGGTCCACAGGGAATCATAAGTAATGTGAGACAAGTGTGACTGAAAATTTTGCCAGAAAGATAAATAACCCTTGGGTTCTAAGCATTACTTTCTTGCACTAAACCTCTACATATTACATTGTTTTTGAGGTTTAGGGGAATAAAACCTAAATGAAGTTACTAAACTTAAGTATATTTATTTTAAATTATTGATAAAATAGAAAATATTAAATTAAATTAAATTGGATATTAATCAAAGAGATAAGCACTCCAAAACATCATACCCTAAAGGGTTTATCGTATCTATAGCCTTATAGCTAAGATATGCAGTCTAATTTAATGGTTGCAATATAATCTCAGATATGTAAGTCTCCTGTTTTATCCAGAAAAACCTACTGCCTACCTATCCAGGCTGAATGTCCTCCATACACCATAGCCCACTTCCAACAAGAGCATCACATTATTTAGATGACGATGGATCCAAATACATCTATTTGCTACATACAACCTTAGGAATATGCTGAAATTCACTCTTACACTGATAGATTTATAATAGGGGCTTACAGGATTCCAAATGAATGCCACTAGACCCTAGCAGCAGTAAAGGAGATTGTATTAATTATATTTACATCACTGTGACAAAACATCTGACAGGAATAACCTTAAGGAGATAACTGTAATTTTGATCACCAGTTTCAGAGCATCCAGATATTATGGTGGGGAAGAAATATCATAGTATCTCAGTTCACTTCATGTGGCCAGAAAGCAGAGTGAGACAGGAAGTAGCCAAGGAATACACACCCCACGGGCCTGTTCCCATGGACCTCCTTCTAGCTTATCCCCATCTCCTAAAGTTTCTACAACCTCTCAAAATATTACCACCAAACATTTAAAATGTGAGCTTGTGCTGAGGTATAGGTGGTTACCACCAAATCAGATGGGCTGGATGACTCCCGATTACCACATGGTGGGAGGAAAAATTCAACTATCTCAAGAAATGGATCATGGCATACATATGCCTACACACACGTATACACACACACACACACACACACACACACACACACAAACACAGAAGGAGAGAGAGACAGAGAGAGAGACAAAGAGACACAGAGAGATAGAGAGAAACAGAGTCAGAGAAGAAATTTAATGAGATTAGAAAATTAATTGTGAGATTTAGCTAATGTTTAATAGTGCAAAAAACCTGGAATAATAAAATGTATAGTGTTAATGCAAATGTAGACAGGAAATAACAGAAATATCTCTATGGTAATGGGGCTTAGCCAAAATCAAACTAGGGCCTTAAATATGCTAGACAAATGCTTTTCTACTGAACTATATCCCCAGCAGAATTTTCTTTTGAGGCTGAATATCAGTTGATTTTGTATATATGCCAATTTAAAAATATTGTATGAAATACACAAAGCATCAATAAAAATAAATTAAAAAAATATTTTATTATTTTTTATGTGTATGAGTATATTGCTTGCATATAAATGCACCCATATCCTGAAATGCCCGCAGAGGAGCTGAACCTGGGTTCTTGGCAAGAGCAACCAGTATTCTTAACTGCTGAGCCATTTACTGACACTTAGGTCAATTCCATATATTAGCTATTGTGAGTAATGTTGAAATTAGTATGTAATTTTCTCTCTTTTTTCTACTGAATAGTTTGATTTCCTTGAGAAATATAATATATACTGCGGTTGCTATTTCTGGTGACATCAATTTTTTTGAGAAAACTTTATACTGCTTTATATAACATCTCCAGTAATTTATATTCCCCCCAACTGTGTCTGAAGATGACCTTTTCTCTACCTCCTTATCAACACTGATTATCTTTCTTGAGAATGATTATTTTAGAAGATTTAAAAAATATTATTATATGCTGGGTATGTTGGTGCAAGCCTTTAATCCTAGCACTTGGGAAGCAGAGGCAGGCAGATCTTTGTGAGTTCAAGGCCAGCCTGGTCTACATAGTGAGTTCCAGGACAGCCGGAGTTACAGGGAGACCCTGTCTCAAAAAGACAAAAAAATTTATTATTATTGGCTGTTTTTCTGATTTTGGAAAAATGTTGCTTCAGGTCATTTGCCAACTTTTAAAACAGATAAATTGTTTCCTTGCAGTTGAGTTGTTTGAGTTGTTTACATACTTTAGATATTAATATCTTATACAAGAACTCTCAAAACACAAATTAAATTTTAGGTGGAATTTTAATAAATTGATCAATTTTATAAAAGTAAAATAAAATCATAAAAGCTAAATTGAGTTTGTCACAGATCTGGCTTGTATTGGCCATATAGAGTTGCATTCAGTTATACAATTCAATAATTAATAGGCTTGTAAAGAAAACCCATATGATATACTGTGGCTGAGAAAGAAACCTCATCCCATGATCTGCTCCCAGAATTCCTGGGAAGGCTCCAGAATCAGCTCAGACTGCAGGCATCTGTCAGAGCAGAATCACAGTGCTTTCATAATGAATCTCTTGCTGTTGCAGAGGGAAAAAAAAGAAGATAAATCCTTTAGTTTAAGTTCTCTTTGATGACATAATGGTTATAAATTTTGAAGGTCACACATCAGTTAATAGGCTAATTTTATATTAATACTATAGATAACACCTTTGCCATGTGAATTGTGATAACAGGTTCCTAATCTACTTTGCAAGAATCTCAAGAAAGCTTTATGAACAGTGACACTTCACTTGAGTTGCAGATATCTGGTAGGTGATCAGGACAAAATAAAAACATTTAACACCTTTCTTCCTAGTGTGACTGTCATTTTTGATCCCTTGACAGTGAGATAGTATCCAAGCTGTGCATATATATATATATATATATATATATATATATATTGATCATTTGGTACATTTTTCTGTCTGAAATTGACTTTGATGTGCTTATTTTCTTTTGCCCCCACTTCAAGGATGTAGTCATCTACCATTTCCAGGACCAGAAACAGCAGACATGAAAGGATGAAAAGAAGTGGTTCTCTAGGTCCTAGAACTCCAACTATTCCCCCAAGAGACAGGAATATCCCTCCCCTTTATTATCCTGCCTCCCTCATCTCTTCTACCCTTTTCTACAGCCATTTGGCTTCTGCGGAGTCAAGATCATTAGTGAACAAAGTGCCCTTTTTTCTGTCCTTTAGTCACTGAGCAAAACCTTTCTGTATCCCCAACACTTGTCTCTCAGAAGCTAGTTATAATATGTGATGAGATTTGTAGACCCAGGTCTAGTAATGATTGCTGTAGATGTAATTGATGAAATTCAACATATACTAGTCAGGAAACTAAGAATAAAAAGAAAGCTTAATGTGATACCGGAGTACTTAAAACTATTCCTTCTATTATTCTCCAAGATAAAAAACAGCATGCTTTCTTTTCCTCTAAAGTTGGCAACAGGACAAAAGATTTTAATCTCATTAAATCTAACTGAAGGTTTCTTGGCCAATAAAAATATCTAATTAAGATAAAGGTGGGATAGGAAGAAATACATTCTATTTATTATCTTTATTCTTAGATATTTTTCATCTATGCAAAAATTTAGTTTTCAGTTTACAAAAATAAAAAATAAATTTTATTCCAATAATAAATTGCAAATTGAAAACAGCACTTTTCATGTTTTACTATTAATAGTAAAACATGAAATTTTTAAGACTGGATATGTTAGAATATTATTCAAGAGATGTGCATTGAATTCTACATTAGCATTGTGAGGAGGATGTAAATTAATAAAAATATGTGTTATTCTTATAGATTGGTATTTGCAACATTTTAAAAACTTCTTTGTTTCTTTTCTTATTATATGTTTATATGTATGTGTGCCATAGTTCATATGTGGTGGAAAGAGGACAATTTGCTAGAGTTGGTTCTCTCTTTTAATTATATGGTTCTGCAGATCAAATTCAGATCATCAAAACTGGCAGAAAGTGTCCTTACCCACTGAGCAATCTTGCCTACTGGATGTAATATTTTAAAGACATCTATCAATACAGTCCCAATAAAAATATAAGCAGAATTCTTTTTTATTTTTTTAATTATTTTTTATGTGTATGAGTGTACTCTGTTCATGTAGGATGGTGCACTTGTGTCATGCAATGTTGTGGGCAGAGGTCAGAAGAGGGCATCAGATTTCCCTGGAACTGAAGTTAAAGATCTGTTCTTAGCTGCCATGTGGGAGTTAAACTCGGATCCCCTGGAGGAGCAGTTGGTGCTCTTAACCGCTGAGCCATCCATCTCTCCAGCCCCAAGCAGAATTCTTTTAATAGAAATTACAAGATTACGCCGGGCGTGGTGGCGCACGCCTTTAATCCTAGCAATTGGGAGGCAGAGGCAGGCGGATCTTTGTGAGTTCAAGCCCAGCCTGGTCTACAGAGTGAGTTCCAGGACAGCTGGGACTACAGGGAGACCCTGTCTCGAAAAGACCAAAAAAAAAAAAAAAAAAAAAAAAAAATTGCAAGATTACTAATAAAATTTACATGGAAATGCAGAGCAACAAGAATAAATAAAAAGTTTGAAATACAATACAGTTCAGGATTTGTTGTACAGGATAACTGTATACAAGCTTAAGAAAACATTATTGTCATAAAGCAAGAATCAAATCAAATAGTAGAAATTTTATAAAAACATAGATCATGGTGTTATTTATACATCTCTAGGTATACTGTGAGAGTGTTACCAAAAATAATTTACTGAGCAGGGAGACCCACCCTGATCATGGGAAGTACCATTCCATTTCTCTCTCTCTCTCTCTCTCTCTCTCTCTCTCTCTCTCTCTCTCTCTCTCTCTCTCTCCCTCCTTCCTGACCACACACATAATTTAACGAGTTGCCCTTTAGAGCACTCTCGGTATGCTTTTACTCTCAGAGTGTACTGTACCTCTGCCAGTTAAATAACCACTTCCTTCCTTTAGCTGCTTTTGTCAGCTAATTTGTCATAGCTGCAAGAAAATAACTAGTACCAGGACTAATTGATTTTTATAAAAATAAAATTTTTGAACAGGTGATTCTGGAAAAATATAGTCATTATAAACAAAAATTAATCTTCAACCCTTTAATCGACATATAAAATTGAAAATTATGGTTTTTTACTTAACAGACTTTTTAGGAACAAACAAAAAACAAGGATCAGAAAAATATCAGTAAACTGGACTTCATTGGAATCAACAATAATTGCATTTCGAAATGTATTGCTAAGAATATAAAAACAGAAAAAATGGTTTGGGAATTTTCAACATATAGTTAATAGATAATTTACATAGAATATATAATCTTACAATTCAACACTAAATATATAAGACATTTGGATAATAATAAGCATATAAAGATATTTAGCATTTTCACTTTTAAGTAATTCACAATAGTGTAATGATTACATCTATACACTCAGTGGAAGGGCTGATTCATAGACCACCAAACCAAGTTTCGGTTTGAATGAGATGCTCCTCCTGCAACAGTCATAGACTGGTGCCCTGAATACACAATTACCCAATCATTCTGGAAACTGCCATTTTTCTCGAAATATTGTGCACATTCCTATAGTGATATTAGGTGATGCTTGCATAAGGACAGTTGGGCCATCAGCATCCATTTTAGCCAGGAGGAACCCAAATTATTTAAAGTAATGTTTCCTTTCAGCTATTCTCAGAACTGTACTCACAGGAGCAAGGGCTTGCTTTTCTTGACCTTGGCTAGCATCCACACAACCACAAATAATCTAATACCATCTGTTGTTTGCAGCACATATTGGATAATTGTCTCTTAATTTTCAGTGAGATAAGTGCTATTTCTAGTGCTGGTTTAGTATGTAACACACACACACACACACACACACACACACACACACACATTGTCCTGGGACAAGGAAAAGTAAGGGCCATGGAGCTCTATGGTTAGGTTATACGTGAGCTTGTCTACATTATTTTTTTAATTAATTTTATTTATTTCTGTATGTGTATGAATGTACTGCCTGCATGCAAGTTTGTGCACCCGTGTTGTGCAATGCCGCGGAGGTCAGAAGAGGGTGTCAGATTCCCTTGGATCTGGAGTTCTCCTGGAATTTGAGTTTCCTATGGTTCTCAGCCGCCATGTGGGTGCTGGGGATTGAATCCTGGTCCTCTGTAAGAGTGGTTGGCGTTCTTAACCACTAGGCCATCTCTCCAGCCCAAGCTTGTCTACATTATAAACAAGATAGGATTAACTTTTTGGTTGCAACGTTATGTAAAAGTCATTTGTTCAGGGTATGTCCATATTGTAAAAGTCTTTACCATGTATCCCTAGACAGGACATAGCACATTCCTTGACTTTGATCTAAAAAAAGAAATGTCTGCCATACATGTCCTGTTTCCCTTTCTAAGTCTTTTCAAAGTTTTTCAAAGCAGAAGATTATTTTCTGGGGCAAAGAACTCTACTGCTTCAGTCAGTTCCCTGTCCCAGGTCTTTTGTTGTTGTTCCCTCCAATCCATATTTTTCACCATATGCATTTATGTATGTCACACATGTACTAAAATCATGTCCTCTGAAAATAAACTATATGTTATTTCCAAATCATATTTTGGTATCCACATTTTTCCCTTTTAATTTTATATTTCTCTAAAATATGCAAACATACCCTCCACCCTTGTACCAAAATTATAAAGTCTGAAAATAGGTAGTAGGTTAATTCTAGAGTCTGTTAAGGGATTCATATTCTAAGAGCACAGTTGCTTTTAGATAAAGAGAAATATAACATTAATGTTACTCAGTTTGCCTTACTTGATGCTAGCATACACAAATGAGGGATAGCATTCGTTGTTTGTTTTTCTGGGAATGTGTTATCTCACTTAGCATAATATCTTCTAGTTACATCCATTTACCTGCACAATTCATGAGGTCATTTTTCTTTATCACTGCATAGAACTCCATTGGGTAGATAGAAGTACCACATTTTCTCTATCTACTTGTTGGTTAAGGGGCACTTGAATTGGTTTCAACTCTTTGCTATTGTGAAGAAAGCTGCAATAAATGTAAATGTGCATGTATTTCTGTGGTAGGATGAGTCTTGTGGGTATATACCCAGGAGTGGTATGACTGGGTCAGGTAGTAGGCTCATTTTCAGTCTTTTAAGGATTCTCCATATTGTTTTTCATAATGGTTGTACAAGTTTATATTCCTATTAACAGTGGTATCATTTGTTTTCTTGATCCTAGCCAGTCTTAATGGTGTGAGATGCTATCTTAATGTGGTTTAATTTGCATTTCCTTAATTATTAATGACATTGAACACTTTTTAAGATCTTTTTCAGCCATCTTTGCTTCCTCACTTGAGAAGTCTCCATCCCAATTTGCCTTATTTGTTTATTCTTTGATTTTTGCTGTACCAGGTAGGCTATCACACCATCATGTAATTGACATGTAGGCTAGACTAGCTGGCCAGAGAGCATGCCCCATTGATCCACTTGTCTCCAACACCCCAGTGCTGAGTTTACAAGCACATATCACCATCCCTGGTTAATTTTGGTTTTCAGTGTGGGCTCTGGGTATTGAACTAAGGTCTTCATGCCAACATAGTGGTTACTTTATTGATGGAGCTATCTCCCTAGTAACACAGAGATTTTAAAAGCTGTTTATTTCATTCTTGGTGACTAAATGAAGAAAAATCCAAGATTCTTACTTATTTGGGTCATCATCCTGTACAACCTGGCCATCAGTTTCTGCTGTGACTTCTCCTTTGACTTTGACTCTCTTCACCCAAGACCTTCCAACTTTGTGTTCTTGCTGTTGCTTACACGTGTTATACATGCCACAGCCCCAGGGTATATGAGCTTGCTCTTTGCCATGCCTGCCTCACTATTGGCCCCATGTATCCACAAGCATCACTCTCACATTATTCTTTGTCAGAGCTGAAATCCTGTGAGTTATCTAACATTAGTAAAACCTTCAAATTAAACAGTATCTACGTATATTAAATTGTACCTTCAAGATTATTAAATATTTTTTTTTGGTCTTTCTGAGACAGGGTCTTCCTGTAGCTCTGGTTGTCCTGGAACTCACTCTGTAGACCAGGCTGGCCTCGAACTCACAGAGATCCGCGTGCCTCTGCCTCCCAAGTGCTAGGATTAAAGGCATGTGTCACCACGCCCGGCATTCATTTATTTCTGTATGTGTATCAATGTACTGTCTGCGTGCAAGTTTGTGCACCCATGTTGTGCAATGCCGTGGAGGTCAGAAGAGGGTGTCAGACTCCCCTGGAACTGGAGTTCTCCTGGAATTGGAGTTTCAGACAGTTCTTAGCCACCATGTGGGTGCTGGGGATCGAACCCGGGTCCTCTGTAAGAGCGGTCGGCTCTCTTATCCGCTAGGCCATTTCTCCAGCCCAAGATTATTAAATATTTTATCCAGGATTGGTGACAGACACCTTTAATCTCAGCACTTGGGAGGCAAAGGCAGGTGGTTCCTTGTGAGTTCAAGGCCAACCTGGTCTATAGTGAACTCTAGGCCAGCTGGGACTACAGGGATAACCTGTTTCAAAAAAGGCAAAAAAATATTAAATTATTAATATTGTTAGTGGTCTTTAGCCATATTACCTAGATAACTCTTCTTATTTATTTTTTATAGGATAGTGACTCTACCTAGGGTCTTTTTTCAGATCCATTTCTTCCCTAGGAAGGGAAGAAATAAAATAATTCTAAAAATAATTAGAAGTTTGTAGTCATGGCATTGCCAACTTCTTTGAAACATAAGGAACACTCCACACAGCATATAAAGAAACAGACTCCCCACAAGGGGAGAGGTCTAGAGCTGGAGCTTGGTTTATCACTCTGGAAAATCTTTTGTATTTTGTAGGGTAGGAGGTGGGATAGATCTGGGTTTTCATTTCTCCTTTTGGATTGGACAGGATTCATATTGTTGGTTTGTTCGCGTATAAGGCAATAGGAATCTAACTGGGTAAAGCAAGGGCAGGAAGTTTTAAAATCCTTCCAGACAGAGCCTACAGGTGGAAAAAAATATGCCTGCAAAAGGACCAACTTTGGACCTGGAAGTGGATTGTCATGGATGAAAGTTGAAAATACTAGGAACTCAGATTTATTTGGTGTGGGGATTTCTGTCCTGATGATCTGCCTAATTTAAAACTATATTCTAATCTCCTTCTTTCCAAACTGTGAGAGGTCACTCCAACTGCAGATGGAGTACTGGGGTGTCTGTCTTTCTGGCTGCTTCATGCTGAATTGAGTTGCAGAGAGTGATAACATTCACCATCTACTGGTGTCTACTGGAGAGTTGTATCTAAGAGGTTGTAGATAGAAACTTGCTCCTGGATTTATTGCTGATCTATAGGTTGGGTTTGTCCAAGAATCCTTGGTAAAACTTGCTCCCTGGTTGTTTACTTTAATGCCAGAGCATTTGGAATCAGGAGGGATGAAAACTGCCTTTAGTGATGGCCATGGTACGTGTGGCAGCCTCAATAAAAGAAGATTATCCCTGACAGAAGCAATTGAGCATCAAGTTCAGTTAGGAGAGCTCTACCTGTTTGTTCCTGGAGTGAATCAGAATTTACCAGTCATCCAAACTAACTGAAATATTTTCAACAGTTTATCATATTCATTTATGCCTCTTTAAAAGTTTTGGTTTTTTGGCTTAATACTTCCTATAGTTGCTGAATTACTGCATCATGGTGGCATTATTTTAAGGAGCTTATCATTTTTCTTCCAAAATCTGGAAGCAGGTAAAAGTTTCTGAGATTTTTGACCTCATGAAGAACTGAGATCTTTAAGGTTACCTTGAGAGTTTCTTCTATACTCCAGTTAAGGTAGGTTTGATATAGGGTTGGGAATTTCAGAGTCAACACAGTGTATATAGAATACCATATCCAGGTTTTGTTTGTGACTTGAGTAAAGGTTTTACATTCAAAATCAGTTAGCACCATCTTTCATTTTTATTTACTTCCCAGAAAACCCTTGGCGCATATACCATATATTATATTTACTATGGCTAGAAACCAAAGGCCCAGTTTGTATTACTTCTGGATTCCATTGTTGTTAGGGGCAGATCCAGACATCATGATCAGTTTGGGAACTGAGAAGAGAGAAAAATTTCCAGTGTGTTTGATCTTTTAGTATGGAACATTGGTGGCCCATAGTTACTATTTGGCTGCCATTGAGTATAGTGCTGAGTCCTGTACATTTTACTATGGAATGTTGAATTGCTTCATTGGGTCTTGGGAGTCAGGCTAACATAGAACAATTGTCCTGAGTATAAGTGTCCTTAAGAAGGTACCAATGGGAAAGGATGCTAAAAAGTTAAAATACAGTTTTTGATTTTGCTTTGTCATTTAAGAAATGAAGGTCATAGCCAGGCATGGTGGTGTATACTTTTAATTGGCACATAGCTAATTAAAATTCTACTTAGATCAGTCCACTTGAGAGTATTTCTTGGGATTGAGCAAAGTACCTTTCCCAAATAGCTATAGTACCATGTTAAGTGAGAACATCAGTGTGAGACTTCATCCATATCTGTAAGCCTTTATCCTGAATTTTATGGTTCTCCATTCATTTCCTTAAGCTGGGAAGGCTAGATCCACTTGATGGCCTAATTTTGAGATAAATCACTTTTCTCTACTATGTCTTTCTTCATTCTGGGCCCATTCTACCTATCCTGCAATCCAGTTATGTTCCAATGCCCCCAAATAGATATCAAATTTTGGGAGATGGTTATGTCCGGGGTTTGGTGGGGTGGTTTTGAGAGAGATATGATAAAATTTGTTCTCTATTAAAGGAAGTGAGGAACAGTTGGGGTATATATTATCAATCCAGAAGTGGGAAGTATCCTATTATAGGTTTAGAGTTGTGGATATCATCTCCTAATAAGCTGTGGTCCCGATTTAGAGCTGAATGTTATAGAGGTAATCTCTTATAAAACTAGAATAACTGCTTTATTTAATTGACTAATAGACATAGGAACTGTGAAAAGGATTATTCTCTATTCAGAGCCAAATATAATAATAAAGTCATTTAAAGCTGTGCAATTAAGCAAAATATATTAATACAGGAGAGCTCTGATATCAGCAATGGATTATTCTGCCAAGGAGATGTTGGCAAGGGGATCCAAGCCCCCCCCCCCAAAAAAAAGGTAAAGGCTTCTTGCCTGTAAACTGGGATACCTGCAAGAAGAGAGGTTGTAAGGCCTTGCTGTCGAAGACCTGGTGTAAGCATGGGAAAGATGTATTGAGACCACACTTGCAAATGTACAGACAGTTGGTCTCTGGAATGCCAGAGAGTGTTACCAAAGGCCACTAAACCAATAAAGCAAATATTGGTCTCCTTGAGTCAAGCAAGACTCTTCTGTCAGCATCAGCTACACCTCACCTGCCTGGAAATACTGTGCAGCAGTGGCAGCCATATGTCTGTATATCCCAAATAAAATTGGCTAGTAGCTCTCTGCTTGGAGGAATAATTCATGCGTGATGCCACAAGTTTACATCTTCTAGTGGTTAGGAGATGTTATAAGCCACAGTAAGACCATGTCAGCTTTTACAGAAACTATAGTTCATGGATTAACATACCATCCAAACATCTGTGTCTATACCAACATAACCTACAATAATAATTAGTACTGTTTAAATGCATGTATATCTAATTGCTTGTGCTTTATTAGTAGGGTTGAAAGGTTATTCCTGGATAAAATGTCAACCCATGAAAGTAAACAACCTGAACTGATCAGAGTCCAAAATGACATTTCTAGAGAAAGTAGACTGTTTTGCTTCTCACCCAGTTGTGCCCCTTTTCTAAAGCCTAGGGAACAATCTGCAGAAGAGGGGGTGTGGTATGAAGTAAAGGCTGCGGATTGGTATGAATTGTGAAACTACAGCAATATAGACAGGACTCTTATTTGATCAACATGATTGTACATACAAGCCCCTCCAGCTGGATGGTGGGAGCCTTGGGCTGAGTGAGCTTGGGCATAGCTGCTTGCAAATTGGTTTTACATGAATGATGTTTGTATTCACTACTTATTACTTATTGTTAAAAAATCAAATAAAAATTTGAGGAAAAAAAAGAAAATGACATCAAAAGATGGAAAGTTCTCCCATGCTCATGGATTGGAAAAATTAATATGGTAAAAATGTCTGTTTTACCCAGATTGATATACAGATTCAATGCAATTCCAATCAAAATCCCCATGAGCTTCTTCACAGACTTGGAAAAAAAAATCCTTAAATTCATATGGAAAAACAAAAGACTCTGAATAGCTAAAGCAACCCTGAATGAAAAATGCAATACAGGGGGATAGCTCTACCAGACTTCAAGCTATATTAAAGGGCCATAGTCATAAAGACAGCTGGGTACTGGCACAAAAACAGACCCATTGACCAATGGAACAAAATTGAAGATCCAAACTTGAGCTCATACAATTTCAACCACCTCGTATTTGACAAAGGGGGAAAAAAAATCAATGGAGGAAGAAAGAATAGCATCAGCAAATGGTGCTGGCAAAACTGGATCACCATTTGTAGAACAACAAAATTAAATCCCTACCTCTCACCCTGTACAAAAATCAACTCCAAATGGATCAAAGATCTCAACGTGAAACCCAAAACCCTGAAGGCGATAGAAGAAAAGTTTGGTATTATACTTTTCTTGAGGAATCAGGCTGCCAGGAACAATGCAGGTAATAATATAGTCTCAGAGTCTTTGATAAACCTTACGTGACTTTAGCCCTAAAGGCTGGGCCATTATCTCTCTGGAGACTCTTGGGTAATGCAAAATGAAGAATTATCTAGGGGAGTAATAGAAGAAGATTTTCTGTTTCACATGGGAATACCTACATCTGTAGGTATTCCCATGTGATGTCAATTAGGACATCACATGGGAATACCTACAGATGATGTCAATTATCAGAAGATGTCAATTAGGACCAGAAGGGATTTAGAGTTGGGCCTGCAGGCAGTAAATAAAGCCTAGTTGCCAATACTCACCTTGATGTGTTCACTGCCTACCCTTATGCCTTTTGATAATTTTACTGCTCTGATAAGAGCTATTAATTTTGCTACTTAGAATTCTTGGGGATGAGCCCTGAACCAAGTACCCCAAATTCTGAGACCATAACATATCTGCATGATATATTACATCTTTTATGAAGGACCACACATAAGTGTATGACATTAAGTCTAGATCCTTGAAAATCTGATTAGGATGGAATGTAAAATTCTCTATGAGTATCTTTTCACATGAATGAAGTGGTCTCCTCTACTTCAGGAACCTAAGCAGCTGGAGTGAGCAGGTTTTAAGTGTAGTATCAGATTCTTTAAGCATAAAAGTCTGATATTCAGGCAACTGGATGTCTGATAGCCATAGGTTTCCTTTTGAATTAAGAGTTCTCCCAAGTTGTACATAGTCTCTTTCTGGGGCTCCTTCATGTTGATAGATATATCAGCCATAGTACCTATCATGATGTTGACAGGAAAGACTTGGGTCTTGATTGGTTCTCAAGGTTTTTACTTCTCCAAAGATTTCTCTTACATTTGGGACAGTGTCTCAGTGGGAACTTCATCTCTGTGGACATTCCCTTAAGAAGTGGCCTTCCAGTCAATAGAAGAATCACCGTTTTCAGTCTGACTGATTCCTGGAGGGTGGGGTGTTGGTTTGGCTCTCCTGGGATCTATCAATTCTCCATGACATATGCCTTTTTCCCTTTACATCTCTTGGTCCTGATTGAAATAAACCAAATTAGGGGCCTGAACAAAATAATCCAAGGGTTTTCTTCTTTCAACCACCAGCATTTGAAGGTTTTTAAATGGATTTTTGGGGCCAATAGATTGAGAAATTTGTCCCTGAGGAAGATCTATTCTTCCTGTGACACTGATTCTTCATAGCCTCCTGAAATCTTTTCAGGAAGGCAGTGGGGGACTCCTTGTCCTCTTGGTAAACATGGGATAGGTGAGAGTAGTTTAAGGGTTTGACTTTAGCCTTTCTGTGACCCTCTGTGACACAGTACAAAAATTTACTCTTGGCTTAGAGGTTAAGAGCACTGGGTGCTTTTGCAAAGGACCCGAGTTTGATTCCCAGAACCCATAATAGTGGCGAACAACCCTCTGTAATCCTGGTTGTAGAGTATCCAACACCATCTTCTTAACTCCATGGGTATTGTACAAAATGGGTACACTGGGGCTGGAGAGATGGCCTAGCAGTTAAGAGCACCGATGCTCTTGCAGAGGACCCGGGTTCGATCCCCAGCACCCGCATGGTGGCTGAGAACCTTCTATAACTCCAATTCCAGGAGAACTCCAGTTCCAGGGGAATCCGACACCCTCTTCTGACCTCCACAGCATTGCACGACATGGGTGCACAAACTGCATGCAGACAGTACATTCATACACATAAAAAATAAATAAATAAAATTAAAAGAAAACAAAAACAAAATGGGTACATTTACATGCATGCAGACAACAAATGCATGCACACAAAATAAAAAAATAATGAACTATTTTAAAGAAGTGACTCATCCCCTTCATTTTCAGGATTCCATTCTGGATTTTGGATGAGGGAACTGCATCTCTTATTTTTTTCCCCTTGACTTGAGTAGTATAAAAAACTATTTCCAACCTAAATAATCTAGTTTAAAATTCCTCTCCTTTCTAGGTGGGACCTGAAGAGGGGTTACAGTATATTCTAACAAGAACATTATATCTTTCTAATCCAATTTTTTTTTTTTGGTCTTTTCAAGACAGGGTCTCCTTGTAGCCCCAGCTGTCCTGGAACTCACTCTGTAGACCAGGTTGGCCTTGAACTCACAAAGATCCGCCTGCCTCTGCCTCCCGAGTGCTAAGATTAAAGGCATGTGCCACCACGCCTGGCCCAATCCAGTTCTTATAACTCAACTAATTGATAGAAGCAGTGTATATATTGGTAAGATATTTTAGTATAATTTCCCAGGGATTTTAAATCTCTTTTAAGTTCAGGCAAAGGAAAGGAAACATAGATAGATTAGATTTGTGCCCTGTCCTATCCTTGGGTGGGTCAGACGATAAGGGTCTTTAAAAACCTGTTTGATTTTTGAGAGAGCCTCCAAAGGGGACCTCAGTTGGCTCTTAATTTTGTCCAGAGGAAATTTCCCCCTGGATTAGAGCATACTACTGCCAGAGTCTGGGATTTTAGTCTTTCTATAATTTTTGCTAATTCTGGGTGATCCTGGAGAGAAGCTAAAAGGATTTGAAAATAGGGTATTTCTGCCTACATTCATTTTGCAAAAGAGAACTAGTTTGAGTACAGTGTTACAAGTTAAGGAAGGTACCCTCTTGTGGCAGTTTTTCTCCATCTCCTAGTCAGTACAGGCAGAGAAGAAAAGAAAGTAAGCACTGTCTTTTTTTGCGGTATGGGGAAATAGCTTCCTCTAGTTAGTCAGGAGGCAAGACAATGGAGAGCAAGAAGGTATGTTTGAACCTATGTTTCCCACCATTAAGGTGAAATCAGAATGGGAGATGCTAGTGGAGGAAGGCCAGTCCTTATTAGTTATCTCTCTGGCCTTATTCTGTTAGGGAGGCTTCAGCTATGAGTAGAGCTATCAACATGGTATGTATTTTCTCTGGAGTCCATTTCTGGAGTTGGTCTGAACTATGCTTCTCTGAGACCATGGTTTTGGACCCTGATAATTTTACCTATACCTCCGATATTTCCATTCTTGGAAGACTAATAGTTCCTTTCTTATGTTCTCTAGAAGAGATGGATTGTTCAAAGATCTAGAGAGGGATTCCTTCTTTTTCTTGAATTTATGTACTTCTTGAGGATTTAATTATTGGGCTTTAAAAAGATTGGACTAACATTTACATTCAGGCAGTGGACAATATATATCTTGTTTATCTCATAGACAAGTCTAAAGAGTGATCCCTAAGCACCTGGGTGAAGTTGTCTTAGTTTTCCATAAATGTTTGGAATTCTTTGGGGGATCAGATGGTGGGGTGAAGTTGGAGTCTTATGATTCAGATGATGGAGGAAGAGCAGAAAGTACCAGGGTGCTTAAGGAAGAGGGGTATTGTGAAAATCTGGGTTCTTCTTTTCTTTAAGGAGGATGGTAAGACAGAACTGGCCTCCTTTTCCTCTTTTGGATTGGACATTTATTCACTCATATGAAATCCGGATAACGTAAGGGTGGGAAGTTTGAAAATCCCAACAACGGGAGCCTCCAGTGAGAAATAAATCTCACCAAGAGTGCCAGCTTTGGACATGAATCCAGAAGTGGCCTCTCTTGGATAAAATTTAAAGTAATTGGAACTCAGCTGAATCTAGTCTGGGGCCTGCTTCCCTATCTTTCTAATTTAGAACTAACTATAGCCTATTCTTCAATAGCATCTGTCACAAAGATAATGCTCCTTTTTATACCTCTTTCCCTGCCATGTTTTTGCCTTCATAGCATGGTGTCAGCTGTTTCTTTCAGAATAGAATCAGAACATTTCTCTTTGAAAGTAGTGTTATCTATTCTTTTTTGTTTGCTTGGAAAATAATAGGTGCTTTGATTCCAAATGCATTTTCCTCTAATTGAATTAATAACTTTAGAACAGAAAACCCAGTCAGTAGATTTCCTGTTATTCTTTGACAGTTAAAGTCCAAGGAAACTAACCAGGAATAAATCAGAACCCTATAGACTTCATGCCTTCTTCAACTGGACAGATACACATGCCTCTATCTTTTACAGTATCCTACATGTGACTGTTACATCACGGGTATGCATGCCACATTCATAAACATACATTAACCCTCCCCATCTCAGAGCAATCTTCCCTAAAACAGCACATTATAGACCCATGGCGAGGAAGAGAAGCACAGGGTTTGCTGCCTCGCATTGTGGAGCATTCCATGCAGTGGATGTAGAGCAGATTCAGTTCTTTTCTCCTTTTGCCCTATCTGTAAGTAATAATTGAATTCTTTGTTTTAAGCAAAAATATTTTTTTAAGCAAAAATCTTTGTTTTAAACTCTTACTGCTCTTGTAATTTGGTTTACTTTTTCTTCACATGTAGAACCCCTGGGCTATTTTTTCCAGATGTTCCAAAACCAGCTGCCTTCTTGTTGCCTCTGTATCCCAGAAAAAAACTTCCTTGGCTAATTGCTGTGAGGGCTGCTCAGCCCATGGGCATCTCTCTTGCTACTGCAGATCCAGCCAGCCTTGTGCTTTTATTTATTTCTCAGAAAAGTGTTAGACATTAGAGTCCATGTTCTTCACATTCCAGAATGTACATGTCAAGTGATTCTTGTCTCTCTGTTGGTTTCCTTCCTAGCACTCACAAGTCTGCCCTTCTCCAGCCCCCTTACTTAGTAAGCTCCACTTCCAGCACCTAAGATATGATATAGAGTTAATAGACAATGTGGTGGTTTGAATGAGTGTCCCCCATAGGCTGTAATTATTCAGGCATTTGTCTCCAGTTGGTGGCACTGTTTTTGGAGGTCTTAGAAGGTGTGGCCGAGCTAGAGGAAGTACGTTATTGGGGGCAGGCTTAGTGAGTTTAACAAGCCTCATGGTCTACAGTTTCTCTCTCTCTGCTTCCTGTGCTCTTTGCAAGATGTGACCCTTGGCTTCCTGCTCCAGATCCAGCCGCCATGCGTCCCGCCACAATGGACTCTAATTCCCTGGAACCATCAATTGTAAGCTCAAATAAACTCTTCTTCTATTATAAGTTCCTTGGTCATGGTGCTTTATCACAGCAACAGAAAAGTGACTAATACAGACAATTATTGTTCAAAGTTCACTACTAAAAAGACAAGAAACTTACAATATCACATCTCATTAAAATGATGATAATGATTATTTTAAATTTGCAAACGCTCGAGTAATGACTTAAAAACAAATTGGCATTTCATTATAGCTTAAACGTTTAGAGTTGATTGCAACATGCTGGAACACAGTAACCAAGTGAGGACAGTTAATGAAAGATTAATTTCTTTACATTATTTTTTTACACATTGTCAATGCTCTTGGTTTTATCTCTTTTAATTCCAACCTTGTTTTTACCATAGACTGAACCATGTTGATGAATGTGATTACAATATTTTGAAAAGATAGGGATTTCCATGCATTCTTAGAAACTATGAATATACATAAATATCCCTTCTTGATGTGAATTCTGTATATGGAAATTTATTGTGTTGACAAATATTAATAAAAATCCATCTTCCAATACTTAATGTTAATTACTATGCATACTAACAACAATATTTTATGAATATTTCTTGTAAAAAAGACATTGTATTAGGAACGCAAAAGTAAATAGTAGAAAATAAAAACATGGTCTTGATGGAATTCATAGGTGCCATATAGAAAAATGTAGAATACACAGGTGTCATATAGAGAAATGTAGAGTACACAGGTGTCATATAAAGAAGTGTAGAGTACACAGGTGTTATACAGAGAAATGTAAAGTACACAGGTATCATATAGAGAAATGTAGAGTACGCAGGTGTCATATGGAGAAATGTAGAGTGTTAAGTTGTAATAATAACAAGGAGACATTTCAGTTTTGGCAGGCAGTGAAAGAGAGCTATTTTTTAAATTTTATTTATTTTTATTTTATTTTATTTATTTTTGTATGTGTCTGCATGTAGGTTTATGCACCCATGTCCTGCAATGCCGCAGAGGTCAGAAGAGGGTGTCGGATTCCCCCTGGAACTGGAGTTCTCCTGGAATTGGAGTTACAGACGGTTCTCAGCTGCCATGTAGGTGCTGGGGATCAAATCCGGGTCCTCTGCAAGAGCAGTCGGTGCTCTTAACCGCTAGGCTATCTCTCCAGCCCCGAGAGCTATTTTTTTTTTAATCCATCTTTTAGGATAGGCTTTTCCAAGATGGTGGGTCCTGGGGCTGTGCTGCGTTCTGAGCAGCTAAGGCAAAGTTGGGGAAGGGTACTTAAAGGCTCCCAAGAGCATTGGGAAGCATCAGAGGTGGTCTGAGAGCATTTGGATACTTAGTGACTACAATTTGGTGCTAGACATTGCCCAAGGGGGTTGGGAAACAGATAGCCCTGGTGTTGGCTGAGCCTTTCTCCTACTGAACCCAGGTACAGAATTGGGTGCCTGGGCCTGAGGGATTGGTGGGTAGATTAAAGGTGGTGTATGGTGGTCTGTGAGTACATCTCACCAGGTGGCTGATTGGGGCCCACCCCACCTGGATGTGGGAGACTCTGGCTGCACTGCAGAGGCATTGTGACCTTCTAGCCCATAGGACTTGGAGTGCCTGGGCCCCTCAAAGTGTGGGTTCTACAGGCCTGGGGGATTTGAGTGTTGTGTGGGTTAGTTAATTGGGCAAGCTGTTTGCTGGTTGATTGAGGGGTGTTGGTCTGGACAGTGTTAGGATAAGAGTTGAGACTTTGGAGCCTAACGTATCCACACCTGTACATCCATTAAGAAGAATATAACCAAAATCAGTGTCAGCTCAATAAACACTTAAGCTTCATACTAGAACTACTCCCAACAGAAGCTAGCCAAATGGCTAAAGCTCAATTAAAAAAAATACAAAAGATTTAATTGGACCCTTGCAAAATACTAATGTACCTATTCAATTACCCTGTAGTGAGGACTCCTTTGATATAACTTAGGATAGAGATCTCAAAAGAACAATTATAAATATGATTAGAGAAATTAAGGAGTTGAGGGGATTTAATGAGCTTATAAACAAGGAAGTCAGGGACCTAAAAGAAGACAGGGATAAATTGAAAGAGGGCAACACTAAATTGCAAGATGAAATTACAAAAGATGTAGAAGCATGGAAGAAAATTCAAGCTCAAATGAAAAAAGAAATCAACATTCCACAATTTGGAAAGGATGAGAGAAAATCTTGATAATAGAATGGATGGAGTAGAAAATAGAATATGAAGATTAGAAGACAATATGTAAGAATTGGATAAATCAAGTAAAGATTATGAAAATGTAAAAAAAAAAACAACAACACAAGAATGGACTAATCAGGATCTATGGGATACTATGAAAGGCCAAACCTATAAATTATAGGGATAGAAGAGGAAGAAAACTCACAGGATAATGATATGTTTCAGGCCTTCAATAGAATTTTAGAGGAAAAATTTCCCAAATTAAAGTGAGAAATACCTATACAAATACTAGAACCATACAGCACAACAAGCAGACAGGATCAGAAAAGAAATTCTTCACACCATATCATAGTAAAAACATAAGATGTTCAAAGCAATTAAAGGATATTGAGGTCTGCAAAAGAAAAACAAGTTACTTGAAAAGGAAAATGTGGGGAAAGGGGAACATTCATCCACTGCTGGTGGGAATGTAAACTGGTACAACCGTTGTGGAAAGCAGTGTGGAGAACCCTTAAAAAACTCAAAATGAGCCTACCACCTGACCCAGACTTACCACTCCTGGGTATATACCCACAAGACACATCCTACTGCAAAGATACATGCACAGCTATGTTTATTGCAGCTCTTTTCACAATAGCAAAGAGCTGGAACCAACTCAAATGCCCCTTAATTGATGACTGGATAACAAAAATGTGGTACATGTACACAATGGAGTTTTATGCAACGGTAAAGAAAAATGACATCATGAGCTTTGCTGGTAAATGGATGGATCTCGAAGCCATTATGCTAAGTCAAGTAACACAGTTCCAGAAAAAATAAAAAGGCGAATGGATTCCCTCATTTGTGGATGCTAACACCAAATCCCCAGTTGGCAGGCAAACTGAGCAACTTTATTATATTTCATTGTATCTTAAAGCAACTGTGCTATTCCAATGTAAATCTCTTAATGGGCTCTAGAATTGACCTACCACTTGTATTCATACATTATAATTATCATATATGGATGGAAGATATGTATTCATATTCTAAAAAAATGGAAAAAAAGGAAAACCTATAAAAATTACTGCTGATTTCTTATTGCAAACAGTGAAAGCCAGAAGAGCTTGTTCTAAAATATTCCCGGTTCTAAAAGACTGTAGATGTCAACCCAGAGTGCTTTATCCAGCAAAAATGTCTATTATAATGGAAGGAGAAAGGAAAATGTTCCATGATACAAATAAGTTTAAATAATTCTTCTCCAATCAGCCATCCCTGTAGAGAATATTTCAAGCAATACAAAGAGTGGAGGGCAGGGATGACTATAAGCAATCAACACCAGAAAACAAATGATACTACTACTATGGGACTTGAAAACCTAGGGGAAGAAAATACTAGAAATCAAAATTATTGGAAGCAATTTGATACTCTCCACAATAGTTCTAAATGTCAATGGAATTCTCCAATTAAGAGATATAGACAAGTAGAATAGATTAAGAAACAAGACCCCTCTTTATTTTTTCTTCTTGTCTGCAAGAAACTTATCTCACATTTATAGATTTTTGTTGTTGTTGTTTGATGTTTGTTTGTTTGTTTGTTTTGTCTGTTCAAGGCAGGGTTTCGGTTTAATCTCAGCTGGCCTTGAACTCATTATGTAGACCAGGCTGGCCTTGAACTCACAGAGATACTCCTGCCTCTGCCTCTCAAGTGCTGGGATTAAAGGTGTGTACCACCTTTAAAGATAGACACTATCCCAAGGTGAAAGGATGGTGAAAAAATAAAACAAGTATATGGTAAAATGAAATAAGGAGGAGTTGCTGTGTTAATATTAGATAAAATATAATTTAAGGCCTTTGGTTGTGTTTTGTGTGTAGGATATTTGAATGCTAGGTGGAATATCTTTGGGGTGGATAGACAGGTTTTTGCCAGGCCTATGTGGTGTGCCTCTGAATATCTGGAAAGATTTGGTTGTCTGGAGCCTGCCCCAGGACTTTTAGGGTCAGTTTAAGGTTTTTATTTTATGGTGATGTGCTTGGGGGTACTGTCACATTCATCTGGATGGGTACAAATAATGCAAAGTTTAGTAGAAAATAAGACACTTCTACTGGATTGAAGTGGTTTAAAGTTTCTAGAGTGGAAGGGTATAAACACTAGAGCCAGCTTACTAATGGTCTAAATGGGATTATAAACATACAGTGTTGTGGTTGGCTTTTGGTCCATTCCTGGCTTGTAATTGTAGATTCAGATTAAAGAGGCATATACGAGTAATGGTGAGGGGCATCCCTTTCCTCACCTGATCTCCCCGTGACCCATGGTCAGACTATTGTGCACCAGCCTCAGCTGTACCAAGCTGGGCAGGGAAGGAGAAAGCAAATGCATGGGTTCTCTGAACATGGGAAAAACACGTGGGGGACTGTGTCAGAAGACAGTTCATTTAATAAGGAAGGGGAATCGTTTTTATAGCCAATTATGGGAGGGGGAGTTTCCTCAATGTCAGGAAGGGAAGGGTAATGTGACAGTTAGGGAGGTGATTGGCTGGGGCTAATTCTAGAGGCTGTAGGGTCCTGTGATGGCTGGGTGGGAATAAGGAAACAGAAACTTTATTACTACTTGCTGGAACCTAATACCTAGGGCCATGAGTGAGGGACAGTGGAGGGCAGAGGCCTCCTCCCCGTTCTAAACTGCTGAACTCCTGAGGACCTCGAAAAGAGGCTTCCAGGGTCTCAAGCCATGCTCAGTGTCCCTGATGGGCACCAAGCCCCACATAACAGGTTACCTCAGACTACTGAAAGATATTCTTTGTTTCTGTCTATTACACAAGTGTTATTTTTTGATATTTGTTCTTCCCACTTCAGGAGAACTTGATTCAAGAAAAGGTAGGTTTACTTCCCTGAACTAATGGCATGCAGCCAAGAAGGAGACAGTTTGGACAGACTTGGTAAATTTTATCAGCTTAATTCTGGTCAATAGGTATATTCCCTGTTACTGGAAAGCTACAAACCAGGATATGGGGTTTGGGAAAGTAAAGAGAGTACTTGTCTTTGAAAGAAATCATTTACATTTAAGATATGCTTAATGGGTAAGACCCTGCAAAAGCAGGGCAACCTAAGACAGAGGCAGTCAAATGTCAGAATGCCAGAGGTGGGGTCAAGAAGGTTCGGGCATAGCACCTGAGCTCCCACTGGACAGCTCCTCAAGCAAAATTAAATACAAAGGGTGGAAATGTAGTACTCCGTATGCTGAGAATTACACATGCACAGAGCTTGTCCTTCATCAACCTAACCTGCCCTAGGTAGGTGAGACCATACAAGCAGCATTGCAGACCTGGGCCAATCACAAGCAGGAATGCAAACAGTACATAACCCCTAACCCTGCCCCCAATAAACAAGTCCTTGACAGGACAGTTCACCTTCTGTCTGCATTCACCCAGAAAAAAAAAAGATATGCCTAAAATTGTTTAAATCTCTCTCATTAGCTTTACCTGCTCATCCTATGGTGTTAATCTCTTCTAGTCAATGTTTATGCAAGGCTCCTTAGGCTTTTCTTTAAGCTGTGTAACTTAACTTTTTGGATGCTTAGCCCATACTTAATACCCATATCCATTCAGCCAAGGGATTTAAAGGGAAATTTTTGTTCCTTGGCCTCTGAGGTCAATTAGGTCCCAGTGGATTTTGTATGGGGGCATCTCTTAAAATGTTCTGTAATTGTGAGTCACCAGGCTTCCTGTGCAGGGAGGTCTCAGAGATCCACTAACAGCCAGTGTCCTGTCTATAAAGGAAAGACTGATTTAGCAAGATCTGACCTTGTCCTCAGTAGATGGAACTGGATAAGAATGGCCAGAAGGAGCCAGGTGCTCACCCTCCTTGAAAACCCGAGTGCTTCCTGAAGACCAGAACCTCAACTGATCTTGAGAAAACAAAGTTTGGTTAATCTGGGCTAATTATGTGGACTTAAATACCCAAAAAGAATGTATAAGCAAAAGATAGTCGATTTATTTCTTTTAAAGCCTGAAAAATTGTGCCTCCAGATATTAGGCTTAAAGTGTTAAATAGGCATAAAACTTTAGATCTTGACCTTGATTAACAGTGTAGGGTCACCTGCAGCCAAAGGACAAGTCCGCTATTGTTTTAAATTAATGCTCAATAATAAAATTTCCTCTTTTTTTTAAGCAACTACCTAAGTGGAAACTCATATCCTGACTATTAAAATACCTGGAAAGCAGATCCTGAGTCCAGACATCATTGCCAAATGAACAGAAGGAGAAACCTAATAAATGGACTTGCTGAAATCCTTTGTTAAGTAATTCTGTGTTGGTTGTTTATATATCGTTGGTTGGTCCTTTAATCATGGGTGACTGCAAACCACATGATGCTCTTCCCTCCTGGAACCAGGCTGGCAGCTTCACAATGTGACAGGCTTCAGGGCTGTCTCCTGCCTACAGGCTGACAGTCCCTAGGCTTAGCTCTGCAAGGAGAGGGGAGGGGACTGCGGGAAGTTACCCTAGGAAAGAAAAGGACTCAGAAAGAAGGTCAGGGAGGAACACTCAACTTTAATATTGTAACTCAAGGCTTTTATACAGACCCTTGCATGGGCTGGGACATGTACACACAATTGGGGGTTGGGGCAGACAATTGGGACAAGAGAACCTCAGGCTATATTCCAGATCAAAGTTCTTTCCTAAGGGATCAAAGACAGCCTTGGCTTCACAGGTCTGTGAGGATAACAGCAGGGGTCAAGGCTTGGGCTGCTTGCTAACTGCTTTTAAGTGCTTCTGCCAAAAGAATGGACTTTTAAGTTGGACATTCGAATTCACCCTGTTCTTACCTCTCATGGTCACCTGCCTAGATCATGTACCTAACTACTCCTGCCTTCACTTGGCTTTCACAGGCACCAGTCAAGGACTTTTTATTTTCCATTCATAGTTACGCTTTTGGGGATCTTTTAGATAGACCCCCTGAATGGGAGATTCCCAGTTGCCACACCCAATGTCCCTTTTCAGCATGGAAGAAGTCAGAGCAGTTAGCATCCCAATTCCCTTCTGGAGATTGGGGCAACCCTTTTCAGAGGATAATATAACTAAACAGGGGCTAGAAAATGACTAGGAAGTTTAGGGATGAGACCCCCCCCTAAATTAACCAGACTTTTTCTCAGCTGAGAACTCAAGGCTTCCTGGACCAGGCAGCAAACACTTACCCTTCTGGTAGCCTTGAAAAAGTAAGAAATGAAGAAAGAAAAAGAAAAAAAAGGGAAAAAGAAAAAAAGGAAGAAAAGAGAAGAATTACATACCAGGCCCTGCAGATTGATTCTTTATTTCACCAGAAAAGAAATGGAAATTCCCCACTTCTTTTTTTTCTTTGTTTTGTCATTATCATTTTGTATTGTTTTATCCTGTGAAAAGAAATAAAAATAAAAATCCATTTTTTAGCTCCTATACTTTCTACGGGTGAGATAGAAGAAAAGTAAACGCGAAAGCCTAAAATATTCTGAACAACTTTGTGAGAGCAAAATACACTCCTCAAAGTGTCTGTCCTTAACAATTTAGAGATAGATACCCAGAGGGTCTGAAGTCATAGGAAGAGCTCTGAAAGAGGTCCTTTCCTATGGGAGCTTCCCTTTGTAGGTAAATCTAACTTAGTAGACAGAAGGCATGCATGGGTATCTGAGGGCTGTTTATCAGGCTTGTCCAAGCAATGGACTTTAGCTACATGAGCTAGCAGCATTGTATCCTTACCCCCACACAATTTCATAATGTCATTACTTCTATAAGAGCTACAATTCCTTACTTGTTTCTGTAGTTCAAAATGCTGTTTAATCCTTAACCATCTGGGTCTTTCTTTGAGACTCATAATGTGCATGTGGCTTTAGTGTCTATACACATAATAAATTTTGCTTAATTTTTCTCCTGTTACTCTGTCTACTGTTAGTTCATAGACTAAATTTATCAATATTTCAGATGGAAAAACATATTTTAAACCATTTTCACACAATTTATAAAGAACATAAAACCAATTCCTTAATGTTGGACTTCTGAATTGGTTTTATAAACTGTCTTTGAAAAAAAACTGTTCTGAGTTGAATTTTAATTTCAACCTTATTTCCTCAGATTAGAAGTTTGAAGATTAAGTTTCAAGGCTAGTTCTGCCTTCACCCCAAACCAAACCTATAATGGTCTTGTTTCTTCAAACCTAAAATGGAAATAACAACCCAGACATTAATACTGTGAATAATTGCACAGTATTTTCTGCTCTTTAGCTTGTGGACTGAACATTCAAGGGTCTTGTCAAAGGGTAAAGTGTATGTTTCTCTTTTTATTTTGTCCAACACACTTAGAGCATTTATAGATAATTTTGCTGCAAACTTCCAATATTTAATCCCAATTGAAATCCTGTCACTTCTTCTACTTAATTTGGAGAGTACTTAATGCACTGCCAGAGAGTATTTTCAAGCATAATACGTTAAAAATTATTTTCAGATCACACAGAAACTCTGAGAATTTTCTTTTCTTTAATTTTCATATTGGTCAGTGCAATTAGCAGTTGGGTTTCAACTCTGTGAATATTTCCTGGTGCTCTACTATAACTAAAATACTGAGATCTGATTTACTATAAAAAATTGCACGTTTAAAACATACTGCATGTATGTACTCTAAAATATCTTTAAAGAAATGATGGTTGATGTAGATTGTCAACAAGATGTGAAATCACCTTGCAGACAAACCTGTAGCCACACCTGTGAAGGATTACTTAAATTAGGTTTCAGGATATATGTGTGTGAGGAACTATCTTGATTAAGTTAATTAAGATGGAAGACCAGTCCTAAAGGAGGACAACACCATTGATGAGTCTTGGATTCTAGACTGCATAAAAAGAAGAAAGCTAGCTGAGCACAAGCTTTCATTTCTGTCTTCTTTCTGACTGACTACACAATGTGCCCAGTTTCTTCAAGCCCCTGCCTTTATAACTCTCTGCCATGATGGACTGTGCCCTTGAATTGTGAGCCAAACAAAGCCTTACTTTTTTAAGTTGCTTCCCTTAGGGTGTTTTTTTTTTTTTTTTTCACAGCAACAGAAAAGTAACACAGGGCAACTTCATAGGTTCAATTATCTTTGACTTTTTATCATCTCTCCTTCAAGTTTGGCACATTTATTGATAGAACGTTAATGTTTGAATTAGCTAGATTAAAATATGATATTTATTTCATTGATTTAAAAGCTAACCCGGGGGGCTGGAGAGATGGCCTAGCGGTTCAGAACGCCAACCGCTCTTACAGAGGACCCGGGTTCGATCCCCAGCACCCACATGGCGGCCCAGAACCGTCTGAAACTCCAACTCCAGGAGAACTCCAGTTCCAGGGGAATCCGAGACCCTCTTCTGACCTCCACGGCATTGCATGACACGGGTGCACAGACTTGCATGCAGATAGTACATTCAAACACATACAGAAATAAATAAAATTAATAAAAAAAATTTTAAAAGCTAACCCGGGGCTAGAGAGATGCCTTGGTGATTAAGTTCTGTTGCTACCACCTATGCCAGATGGGTCACATTTGCCTCTAAGCCAGCCCTGAGGGATCCAGCACTTTTTTTTTTAAATTTTTTTAAATTAATTTTTATTTATTTCTGTATGTGTGAATGTACTGTCTGCATGCAAGTTTGTGCACCCGTGTCATGCAATGCCGCAGAGGTCAGAAGAGGGTCTCAGATTCCCCTGGAACTGGAGTTCTCCTGGAACTGGAGTTTCAGACAGCTCTCGGCTGCCATGTGGGTGCTGGGGATCGAACCCAGGTCCTCTGCAAGAGCGGTCGGCACTCTTAACCGCTAGGCCATCTCTCCAGCCCCTAGGGATCCAGCACTTTTTCTGGCCTCCGTTGGCAAACCCCCACACATGGCATATACATACATGCACACACACACAGACACACACACATACACACACACACACAGACACACAGACACATACACACACACACACATGCAAAGAAAATATAAATTTTTTTAAGCTAATGTGATTTAAAGCCAAATGTAATTTTATGAAAATTAGAATATTTGTTTGAAATATCAATGAGTTTAAACCTACACTTCTATTTGTATCCAGAGAAATCTTTAGTAGGAATTGATGTCTAAAAACATCTTAGACTGGAAATAGATAACCAAATACCAGTTTTGATAATTTTTTGTTCAGTTATTTATATTATAAATTAGCTAATTTATAACTAATTATACTCTTGCATGAGAATAAAAAAAAATAAAGATTTCCTTAAATAAAAGACCCTGAGAAGAGGGAATAGAAGGAAAGACCCATTTATTATGTACACAGATAATCAAAAAATGGCCCATAATTTAACATAATTCAGAAGCGTTATTGTAAACTATTTTCCCACAGGAAGAAGGGATAATGCAAAATTTAGATTATTTTTCCAGGAATTGCAAATTATTTTAGGAAAATTTACAGAGCATAGTGAAACAAATCTTTTAACAAATCTTCTAGGACACAGTCCTTAAGCTCAGAGAACAGACCTTGCTTTATAACTGGTTCTTTTTAGAACACTCAGTGGGACTGAAATAGAAGACAGAGGTGTGTGAAGAAAGTCTGAGTGAGTGTTGAATGGCATCAGTCATCTTTATTCCTGTGTTATGGACTGTCATAATTTGAATGAGAGATGTCCTCCATATGCTCAAGTATTTGAACACTTGCTCCCCAGTAGGTAGCACTGTTAGTAGAAATGATAGAGTCTTTAAGTTCTATACCTTCGGGAGGAGGCATTCACCGTGGGGCAGGGTTTCAAAGCCTCTCCCCACTTTCATTTCACTCTCTACTTCCTGTTGATGCTTAAGAATGTGATCACTAAGCTTTCAGGTTCTGCTGTCATGACCCCCATTAGGATGGACACTGTTTTACACCTCTGGAAATTTTCTTCTACACATTGCCTTTGATCATGGAGTTTTATCACAGCAACAGAAAATGAAACACCAGAAAATGAACCAGAGGTAAGGTAGTTTCTCTTGTAGAAACTGCTGATTTGTACTGTTGTCTAGGTTAATCAGCAATCAGGGTGACACATTTGGGGATGAAAATTCTTGGACTAACATTGTCACATTTGTTACATTGTTGTTAGTTTGGGTCCTGGGAAGAATTGACAGCAGACTGGACAAGTTATACATACGTGAGATTTTACTGAGGAGGGTGGATTTCTGAGAGATTGACAGGAGAGAGAAAACCAAGACTCCATTTTATGACTGACCTCATAGAAGAGATAGAGAGAAAAGTGTATTGAGGAGGAACAGTCTTGATCTTATGCAATTCTAAAAAAATAGTTTTATCTCTGTAGTGGAAGGCACTCAAGCCAGAGTTTCCATTAGAATACTAGAAAAATGATGCGATGCTTTGGGCATCCAAGGAAGTTCAATTGGCATAATGTTAGGATGAGATTCAGTTTGTAGGAATAAGCTATGCTCCTTAAAGTAAGATAGAAAGGCTACATATTTACTTCATTTATTTTACTTTTTATGTGTATAAATGTACTGTTTGCACGTTGGTTTGTGCACCCGTGTCGCACAATGTCGCGGGGATCAGAAGACGGTGTCGGATTCCCCTGTAACTGGAGGTAAAGATGGTTCTCAGCCGCCATGTGGGTGCTGGGGATCGAACCGAACCCGGGTCTTTTGCAAGAGCAGTCGGCACTCTTAACTGCTAGGCCATCTTTCCAGCTCCAAAGGCTACATATTTTATGAGGCCAATGCTAAGGGTTCTAACGTGTCCAGCCAGGCCATATATCCTCTGAACAGGACATTAAAAAAACTGACAGTAAAGGATTCTTATCTACTCTCAGCTCCAAAGGGATAGGAGATTGGTTAGATAATACTGGTTTTAGACAGGTACTACTTGAGTGATAAATAAGCCTTATGTGCTGGTTTGGGCAGGAATCTGACCTAAAGAGTGCTGATAAAAAATGAAGATGGGAATCCCACCCTTTCATCATTCTTTCAGTTGCTTTGTGGGTACAGGTAAGGAAGGAGGCAGTACCTTTTAGTCAAGCAGTCCAAGTACCCAATGTGATTATACACTACTTTTACTTTGCTAGATGAATGAAAGGATCTTTTAAATCTCACAGAGCATCTCTATAATATCTTAAATTTCAGTCTAGTTTCTCCATTCTTTTAAAATACAATTATAAAACATGCTAGGGATCCTTTTATCAGAGGAAGAAATAACTAGAAGAGAGTGAAATGCATTGCCAAAGTTATCATAGAGCAAAATCTACCTTCTTATATAATCCAGTTTCGCATGACATTAAAACCATAACAATGTCAAAGCAAAGCTGGTCTTTATAAATGGATCATGTCAGCAGATCCAAAATCAGAGATATCATAGGGACTGGAAGTTCAGTGTTCAGAGAGAGGTATTTAAGGAAGGCATCAGGCAAAACCTCTGTCACATAGCTAGGAAGTAAATCAAGGTACTTTTCCAGAGAATTTGCTACATTACATAAAAGTAGGTTAAATTTCCATTCCTAAAGACTGGAAAGTGAACTGTGTTCTGTGTAGAGATTCAGTGTTTTTAGGCATGGGGAACCAAATTGGAGGGTATGTTCAGTTATTCTAATTTATTACTTTATTTATTAGAAATAGATCCTGCCAGGCCCATGCCTTTAATCCCAGCACTAGAAGGCAGAGGCAGGTGGATCTCTGTGAGTTCAAGGCCAGCCTGGTCTACACAGCAAGTTGGAGCTACAGGGGGACAATAGCTCAAAAGAAAAGAAAAGAAAAAAAGAAAAGAAAGATCATAAGAACTGTAAGATATTTGATAATTGATAATGCATTTATGTTTTCTGATAATGCATTTTTTCAAATAATGTCTGTAATTTGTGAATTATTCATAACCATGGCACTGATTAAAACAGCTTTAAATTATTACATTTGTCCTGAAAGCCTCTTTGGATATATTCAATAATTTGTTAATCTGTTGATTTAAACACATTTAAGAATAATTTTAGCAACAAATATTTGCTTTTTTTTAATAAAATTTAAATGATATTTTATTATTATTATTATTATTATTATTATATTTTTTGGTCTTTTTTTGATACAGGATCTTCCTTTAGTCCCAGCTGGCCTGGAGCTCGCTATGTAGGCTATGTAAATCAGGCTGGCCTTGAATTCACAGAGATCCCCCTGCCTCTGCCTCCCGAGTGCTGGGATTAAAGGCATGTGCCATCACACCTGGTGATAGTATTATTTTTTATTTAAAATGTGACTATAGTTTTAGAATCACCCAACAACAGCTCTCCTTTGGACTTTGGAAGATTTTTATCAGATCAGTGACTAAAGTTTGTATCTTTTATGTTTATATGTTTTTATATTTTATAACTCTCATTTTATACTTAACATAAAGCATTTCCATGTCTACAGAAACTTTCTAAGTTTAATACAACCTCCATTCTTAATACATTTTGACAAGTAGAAAATGATGTATGTTTTTGTCGTTTTTAGCTTTACATAAATCATAGAATTTCAATAAAAATGTATTATTCTAGAAATCTCCCCATACTAGAAAGTTTCCAGACCAATATCTTTCCCAAAAAGAAAGGCTATTTAATAATTGGCCACATTGCCACTATCATACAGTGTGTAGGTATTTGCTAGGTGAAGTTCAACCTACCAGGTGCAATTGATTTCAGAGAATGTACCTAGATTTATTTCTACCATCTTCATAAGGAAGCCTTTCTTTAATGAGTGCACTGCCTAGACTGTGAGGGAGTGGAACAACAATTTATTAAAGACCATTAGAGAGCTTCAAACATTTTGCAAGTGAATTTATTATCTTATGGTAGCTCCCCGGGAAATAAGAAGTTCTGACATGATCTTTTATGATAACGTGTAAAATCCTACTTAAGTCTTGCAAGCAGAAAATGAGAAATTAAACAGCTTACTTATGAATTATTTTCTTTCATAGAGCATTACACGTTAATAGGATAATATTTCTGTTTAGAACCAAGAAACAGTATCTACTTAATATAGCAACATATTTATTCATGTGATCATATATTAATAACATTTTTCTCAGTCTCTAAAGAAAATGTTCTATTAGGTATTATTTTCCACAGAAAGAACCCTTCTTGTTAGTTTCATCTTGTGATATTTCCTTAGGAAATGTTATAAGACTAATGCTACTGTTTTAAGGTCTAAGCACCTGAAAGCTAAGAAGTATTCTCTGTTCAGGCCATTTGTATAATCTCTCTTAGGGTGAATAAAGGATCAGGGAGAATCACTTACACACAGTAGGTGCTTAGATTGGCAAGAACCAGCTAGTACACAGGGGGAGCAATGCAGGGAGCTATGATCTCTGTTGTCTTGGTTGACTCACAAGCATCATTGACAATGGGAGAGTAAAATGGCTTTGACTACAGAATTTTTGGTACATGTTGAATTGACCATCATTAGTGGAAGAAGTAATTAGCAATTTAGCTATTCTTTAGCAAAGTGTTTCTCAGATCTTACAAATCTCCCTTGAGATCTTGTTAAGCTCTACTCCAGTTTGAGTAGCTCATGCAGGTCTGAAATTTTGGCTTTCTAATAGCCTTTTGTAAGATGTTCATTTGGAGAAGGCTGTTCTGAAGCATTGCAGGTATTGCTTGTGCCCAAGGAACAAGCATAAGATGGAGCTAATCAGAGTGTTCTGAAGGTTGTTTATCATTTGCTTAATGCCAGAAATGGTGGTCATTTTAGAGGTAAGAATTAGAAACCTCCTCAGAGAGCTCTATGTTCCTTGGTCAGTTCTGAAAATTCCACATTCTGCATATTGATTCTTTTTCTATCTCTTTTTTTCTACCCAAAGTTGGCCAAATTGTGTAATTACTCCAATGTCTTTTATTTTCGCTTCTGATGCCTTTCCCTTAGGCTATTTAATAGATTGTTCTGCTGATCAATACTTCAAACTCAGTTTAATCCTTTAAAGATTATTAAAAAAGATTGTGTTCCTCTTTAATATGAGTTCCACATACTTACGTAAACAGAATATTTGAAAAACTATAGAAAGGAACAACTCTTCAAATATTTCTTTTTTTTTTTTTTTTTTGGTAAGTTGGAATTGGATTTTTTTTTTTAGTAAGTCGGAATTGGATGTAATTTATTAAAGTAAACTTGTTAAAGTAATTGAATAAAGCAAGACACCTTTTGACCTTTATTAGTGAATACCAGTATTTCTACTATAAACACTAGAAACCAGGAAACAGTAGGTACTTACAAAATGACAGCATATGGTAGTATATCCCTGTAAACAGACAAAAATAAATTAAGAAAAGAAAGATTAGGTCAGCCATTCACCTCCCAGAGAAAAAATGCTAACATAATCTAGAGGTCCATAATGCTGTGTCAAGAAAAGCATTGCTTTCCTGACAGAGATAAAAATACAAACTGTTCTTGTGAAGATAATGAATTGTTTGGATGCCATTATTTCAAACAATTTACACTATTGGAAATCTTTCAAAACTCAAAGAAAAGCACTCATGTTGTTAAAATGGTGTGGTTCATGTCTCTATGTAATCAGGGAACAGAAGAGTAGGAAACAACTTTCCAGAATTTCTCTGATGATTCATAGCTCTGTACTTCTCTATCTTCTCCAGTGGGACAGCTAAGGCTGAGAACCAGGGCAGAATTTGATAATGACTACAGGAAACATAGTTGAGAAGGTATTCCTGGTCTTCCTGGTAGAGCCACCAAAGCTAGTTGAAAAACACACCATACCATTCTATGCTAAGATAGATACTGAGCCAGTAATTTGAAAATTTTAGTAATACAATAAAACAAAACTAATATTTCTAAGACATGAGAAGCTTTGTCACTTAGCAAAAGTGTCTTTCTATATTATAACATTATAATATTTGGTACTGTAACCCAAGGCATTATCCTCATATTTACTCCAGAAACCAGAAACCAATTAAACGTGGAAGTCTACTGGATAGAGCCACTCTATGTATCATTATCTAATAGTCAGTTGCCATGATCTATCCTAAGAAGTAAACAGACATTCCTCAAGAGGTGTCTTTCCAAAGATCATCCTTAATGCAAACAATTCTCAATAGTTCAATGATCATGTATATGCTGTATAGGAATATAATAATAAGGATGTCTTGAGGATGTCATTGTCATAAAAATACAGGTGTCCAGGGGCTGGAGAGATGGCTCAGAATTTAAGTACGCTGGCTGCTATTGTAGAAGACCAGGGTTTGATTCCCAACACCCACATGGTGGCTGACAAGTGTCCATAGCTCCATACCAGGGAAATCCAGTGCTCTCATCTGACAATGCAGGCATTGCATTACACACTTACACACATGCAGGCAATACTCTCATACACAAAAAATAAAAATAATAAATACAATATTTTTTAAATAGAAATAAATGAATAAATAATATACAAATGTCCAGATGTGAGAACTTCAGTGCAAATGTTTTTCTCCTGGGGGCTGCTTCCAAGTTTGGAAACTATTTTACATAACAGATAATAGATTTTTAAAAAATGTGTTACTAAAAATCAGTTGCACTGTCTGTACATTCGAAGCCCTTTGTGGTATAGAACATGTAAGAGCTAATACACTATTAAATATTTGGCTCCAAACTCCATGTAGATTACACAAGTCTGAGGCACTGATATTTCTTTGTCAAAAGTGACCTCATCTACAGCTGAATTGTGAAGGTCAAGGTCCTTGTAACTATGGACTCTAGTAATCAGATAAGGACTCTAAATGTAGAGAAATTATATTAGAAGTAAAAAGAAGACAGCTAATTATTTAAGTTTGTTCGACTAACACATTGTTAAAGCATTTGAAAAGAAGAGCTCAATAAAGAAATAGTAAACATATTTTGGAATTAACATAGAGTTTATTCTTGGAGGTCATAATTTTGATACACATGTGATAGATATATAGGCATATGTTGGAGCAATACAAAGCGGAGGGAACAACAACAACATAAGGACTGGGTCAAAGAACCGACCGATACAGTTAAACTCTGCCCAAAACAACAAGCCTCTTGCAGTGAAAAAACTTTGGAAAGACTGAGAGAAAGATGCAAGACATGTATGGCAGAAGGCATGAACAGCGGTGGGATGGGGGGCAGGGAGAGGGGAATGTGTCTAAATTTGACTGAAAGATAATGAATGAAATATACAAATCATCAATAAAATTATTTAAAAAATAATGGGGACATGAACATGGGCGCAAACAAATTATAAGAAGACTCCTGTGCATAAACTTTTTCTATTATAAAGTAAATGTATAATGGCCTGCAGAAAGGATAAAAATGATGTAAATATAGTACTTCTGCATGGAATTCTCAAAAAGGAAAAATTTAATTATAAAAATAATCAGACAGAAAAAGAAATAGTAATAGCTGCCGTTGTAACAGGTGCGAACTAGTCGCTTACTTTCCATCATAAACTTCATGTGACACTAGTGTTCTGGTGTGCTTTGGGGAACAAGTAGCTTCAAACTACCAAACTCTGCCCATACTGGTTTTATCAGATAGTTTCTCTGCAGATAAATTACATGAGGCTGCTCCACTGTCCTCCTGACCTGGAAGCTGTCTTTCCTTGTGAGTAAGCCAAGAGACTAAGGCAGAATCTGTAGTTCTTCATGACCCTGCACTTGAAATTACACATACACAAAAGGCAGTGCTGGATGCATGTAAGAGACACAGAACAAGTGCAGAGAGAAGAGAAATAAAGCATGCAAGAAGCTGATGACCTTAATAGTTTAAATGATGTCATTGTTAAGTCTTGAAGGACTTAGAAAGGTAAAGGAACCTTAAGATTATTAACCTTAAGAAATGAATAAGATGAAAAATGAATAGTAAGAAACCATATGATGAGCTTAATAAAGATAAAACTTGATAAATATGAATAAAAATGCATTTAAAAGTATAGAAGAAAGAAAGCAAAAGGTTAAAGCAATAACAAAAGGCATAAGGGTTTGGGTAAATGAAAAAAGAAAATTAAAATATCAAAATTAATTTTAGTTAATATTAAAATTTTTGCTTTTTTGAAACTAATAAAATAATGAAAAGACAAGGTTTAGTCAGAGATAAAATATTTGCAAAAGGATATATCTAATAAGATATACAAACCTCTTAGAAATCAACAAGTAATTACACAGTACACTTAAGCAATGTGCCAAAGGCCTTACCAAATGCCTCACTAAAGATAACATACAGATGATAAATAACTGTGAAATGATGTTCTACCTCACATGTCACATCATTAAGGAAATTCAAATTAAAACAATAGTGAGATATCTTTGCACACTTAAACAGAATGGCCAATATCCAGAACAGACAGGATCAAATGGCAAGCTTGTGGTGTAATAGAAAACATCAACAATTGTTGGTGGAATGCAACTTGGTACATCCACACTGGAAGATAGTTTGGCATTTTTTGTTTGTTTGTTTTTTCACATGAAGCATCCTTTAAAATATTACCTAGCATTTCTGTTTCTTGGCGGTCCTTACCTAACTTCTCATTTTGCTCTTTTTCCTTTTCTTTTCTCTCTTTGACCACTCTGACTTTACCTCTTATTTTTCTTCCTTTTTCTCATTGGCTGTTCTTCCTCTCTGTCTTAAATTCCTTCTAATTTCTATACAAATGCATTTATGGTATGAAAGACTACACAGTTGCAAGTTATCTTGTTATATTTTTTAATATATATTTTGTACAAGATTATCAAATCTAGACCCGTATTCCCCACCCTATGCCCCCACCCCACCAGAGCTCATGCATTCTGCCAAACATGCTTTTCATCTCTTTCTCAGTCTTTCTCAAAATTCTCCATGTGGAAGTTGACTGTTTTGAGCAGAAGTTCACTGTTTCAGTCAGTTCTTTGATGCAGTCCTTTATGTTGTTGTTGTTGTTTCCAATATGCCTCACTCCCAACTGCTTGGACAAAAGCTCAAGGGGCAGTGCCCAAGAAATACTTACAACTTGGTAATTGGCACTAGCATCCACAGATGAGGGATAACATTCGTCCTTTGTTTTTCTGGGATAATGTGTTACTTCATTCAGCATGATGTCCTATAGCTCCAGCCATTTTCCTGCAAAGCTCATGATGTCATCTTTCTTTACTGCTGCATAGAACTAGATTGTGTAGATGTACCACATTTTCTCTATCCACTCATCAGTTGAGGGGCATTTGGGTTGGTTCCAGCTCCTTGCTATTGTGAAGAGAGCTGAAATAAACATGGCCGTGCATCTGTGGTGGGGTGAGTCATGGGGGTACATGCCTAGGAGTGGTATGACTGGGTCAGGTGGCAAGATCATTCCAAGTCTCCCAAGGGTTCTCCACACTGCTTTCCATAGTGGCTGTATGCACCAGCAGTGGATGAGTGTTTCCCTTTCCCCACAGCCTCTCCAGCACTGGTATCATTTGTTTTCTTGATCCTAGCCAGTCTTACTGGAGTAAGATGATATCTTAAAGTGCTTTTGATTTGCATTTCCTTAATGATTAGTGATGTTGAACACTTCTTAAGGTGTTTCTCAGCCATCTCTAATTCCTCACTTGTGAAGTCTCTGTTCAGCTCTTTGCTCCATCTTTTGAGTGGGTAGTTTGTTTTCTTTCTTCTTTGTTTTTTTGAGCAGTTTATATGTTCTGGAAATCAATGTTTTGTCAGATGTTTCTGTGGGGAAGATTTCCTTCCCACTCTGTGGGATTTCTCTTCATTTCCTTGATTGTTTCTTTTGATGTATAGAAGCTTTTGAGATATCTTTTTATACTTAAGATAGTCTTTGGTTATAAGTACTAGAAATTTAGTCATGGTGACTTAGATAAGAAGTGTTATTATTTTTTTGCATTAGGAAAAGTTTGGAGAATCATAATCCTTACCTAGAATAGTACCATCAATATCCGACATCACACCATCTTTTTGCTATCTCTCCTTAACATATGGTTTTGGTTTTTATGCTCCTAAGATGCAGTGCTTGGTGAAAGAAAATGCTTTCTTCACCTGAAGTAAGTTCTTATAATGCTAAACTGGATAGTTGAGGTTGACCAAATTTATTTGACACAAGTGAAAATAGTAATGAATCTCTGTTCGATTTTTCTTAGTACTGCTTGTAGTTACTTTCCATTTGTAATACTATGATTCCTAATTTCAACAAATTGCACCAATAAGCAAGCATTTCAGTATCTATGGATACTTATTTGCTGCACATGTCTATCTACTTTGGAAATTGGGTGGAGGGAACAAATTATATTTGGTTTCAAACCAGATTCTATTCACAATGCAGATAGAAAAGTCAGGGGCTGTAAAGATGGCCTAGTGGTTGAGAGAGCCAACTGCTCTCACAGAGGACCCGGGTTTGATACCCAGCATCCACATGGGGGCTGAGAACCATCTTTAACTCCAGTTCTAGGGGAATCCTAAACCCTTTTCTGACCTCTGCAGCATTGCACGGCACAGGTGCACAAACCTACATGCAGACAATACATTCATACACATAAAAAATAAATAAATAAATAAAATAAAAAACGAAAAGTCAGAAATTTTCAGTATTTTTCAAAGCTGTTGCCCAGATGTGATGTGGATAATGCATGTTCACAGTCCATGGATCGCCCCACTCACATAGACAACTCTGACACTGGATGAGGACTATAGTTTTTCAGAAAGAGTTGCTGTAAGGCTCACTACAATGGAAAAAGTTCTACTGCTCCCAGAGGAAAGTGGACTCAATGGCTGGGAAAAATAATTTTCCTCATTAGTAGAAATCTATATTTAGAAAACAATTTAGTAACATAAAGATTCAGTGGGATTTCAAATCAAACTCAATTCACTGCTGGCTGGTGATTATAGGTAATTTCTGTTTTAGACTTTTTATTGGAAGAATATGTTAATTTATATGATAAATGTTATATTACAAAGCATTTATACCTCAAAATTGCTTTGAAAAGTACTGGCATCAATAACTAACCATTTCTTGTAATTCTGTATAGTATGTGAAAATGGTACAGGTCTTACTTTTCAATGAGGACATCAACCACTTTCTGATAAGATTGTTATAAATATATCCGTAGACACTTTAGTGAAATGAATTTCATGGTACATTTTGTTTAGACAGGAAAAGGTAAAGCTTTGACATTTGTGTGAGGAATTGAAAGTTAAATAAAATAAATAGCAATGTAAACAAGTCATGTTAAATTCAGAAAACTGAATATTTTATGCTCTAGTATTTGGTCTTACACAAGTATATATAGCTTATGAATTTTTATGAAATGACTTTATTTTAAGAGTATACAGATTGATTGTACTTTTCACGTTGTGAATAATAAGCTAAATATATGTTAGCTTATCTAATCACTCTCTAATCTTATGGAAGATATAAAAACTTGTTTATAACTCTAAGAAAAACGATGCTATTGATTATTCAGAATTTTAGACCATTTATTCGCTTGTATGGTGTCAATACCATATGTTTTTTCAAATAAGTGTTATACAACTATTGACCAGAATGAGAGGCAATTCAGTTCTGTGACTCCTGTACAGGAACTAGACTACTGATTTTTGTTTTGCTTTTACGTTTCTTTATTGATTGCATATGTTGTTGCCTAAGCCCATTTTTTACATAGTTTCTTTAAGTAAGAAGGGTTTTTTAAGAAAGCAAAATAATATTGATTTTATCTTTGTCCAGAATGACTCTTTAATCTTTATCTTTTCACATATTTTGTTTTGCATTTGTGAAGACCCCGGAAGCTTGAATTCACTTATATGAGCATAATAACTGAAAATTCTAGATTTGGTGAGTGTCAGTTATGTAGCTGAAGATATTTAGCATATCATGTTGCACTGAAATTTAATGTATGTTTTAATTATAATTTTTGAGAATGTAAGTTTCTTCACTGACTTATGCTTATATATTATAGAAAGTTACAAGAAAATTATGCCAGAATAGCATCTGGCATTATCATGCTTATTTCACATTAAAAGAATCATCTGTCCCTAGGACCATGAGGTAACTATCTTATTTGATAGCTACATGTAATTTTTTTCTTCCTTTTTCTTGTAACAAGAGATCCAAGACTCTGAAAATAGATACAGATGTGTGAGTCAGTTCTGAACAATGAGAGGAACTCGTTCTTTAGGAAATAAGAAATACTTTAGAAGTAACCTTCAGATCCAATCAGGGACAGAGTGTGTTTTTCTGAGTTGGAAAAGAAAGCTGTTATTTCTGCTAGGATTGTCATGCTCAGAGATCTGGGTCTGAAATGTTTGGTTGCTGACTGCTCCCATTTCTAGTATTGATCTAACAGAACTTATAACATTTCTTTAGGTATTATAATTGGCCTATGATTTTTCTCAGTCAACAGAACCTGCATTTTTTCTTTTTTTGTGCAAGATAAATAAATTGTGGTTCTGTCATGTATAGCCAGTACGTTCATTTATCAAGTAAATACTGGAGAAATTTGCCTCCGTAAGTGAAAATAAATAATAAATTTCTCAAATATTGGAGTATCTGTTGCCTTTGATTAAGGCACAGCTATGGTTCAGTTCAAAAACTAACAAACTGACAGATTCTGACTTTATGTTTTGCTTTGTAACTGGAAATCTAAGGAAGCCATACATTCATATCTGTAAATTCTTCTTAATATTTTACTATTCTGTTAGTAAGAATAATAATGTAGGGTTGGAGAGATGGCTCAGCAGTTAAGAGCACTGACTGCTATTACCGAGGACTCAGGTTAAATTTCCAACACCTAAATGGCAATGAACAACTGTCTATAACTCCAGTTTCATGGGATCCAAGGCTTTCTTCTGACCTCTGCAGGGATTGCATGATATGGGTGCACCAACCTACATGCAGGCATTACACTCATACCCATAAAATAAAAATGATAAATAAAAAAGAATAATAATGCAGTAAAGCTTTGTCAATGAGCAACTCAGTGAACTTCAGACATACTTGTGTGTTCATGAATCTTTATTCATATGCAAGAATAACAGATAAAATTAGGAAGATAGGAAGGAAGCAGAAAAGAGGAGAGAAAGAGAGAAAGGAAAAGGTAGTCAATTTATTGATTAAAACATTGTATTTCTCTACTGCAAAGACAAAATTGTTAATAGACAGTGAAACAAAGACGTGGCTAATTCAGGCAATTTTATAGACTACAGATGCTTTGTTAGCCTACCATTCCTGTATCATTCCCATTCCTTTCCTTTCTTTTATGTGTTAAAATATACTCTAATATATATCTTTCATAAAGGCATTATTAGGCAAGTTTCAGTCTTTATTAAAATGAAATGCTAATAGATTGTAAATGATAAATTATAGTCTTCCTTGCAGATTATAATATATAAGTTTTCTGTAAAATGTGTCTCAGTCATTTTTAAACCTGCCTCAATTTTTTAAGTCCACATTAAGAGAAAGAATGGAAAAAGAAGCTTCTTAATGAGTGGTGTACTGTATACTTGTCTATAAATATAAGGATCCATATTTAGCATATTTTAAGAAATTCCATTGGTCTAAAGACATGACAGAGATAGGATTTTCCCTACTATCTATATCCTTAAGCAGCCTTGTGTAATTGGCTATATTCACAGTGCTGTCCTTGAGTTCACCCCCACTGAAAGGGCTTTAAGTACAATTAGATAGCTGTAGATTACCCACCCCCCATATAACAGTGCCACTACTGCAGCAATAGAGGTAGTTTACTGTGCCAGTCTTTGTGATAAATGGGCTTTAAGGCTGGGTTGGACCATTGATTTATTTTCTCCCTTAACAAATTGCATAGAATCCTGTAGAACTATGAGACCTAGTCCTCAAGTGGAAGGCTTCCTGGTCAGTTCTTGCTTCATTGTTCCAAGACTTGTATCTGAAGTATGTCCTGTCTTTAGCAGTAGAGACTTGTCCTTGAATTTTGGGAGATAACCAAGAACTCTGGGAATAGCCTGTGTTATTTTGAGAGTTTCTTGAACTACTCTGCCCAACCATTCAAAGGGAGGTCTCAGTGGAATACATGAGGTCCAGTTGGGGGCAGATATGTAGGGGCATGGATGGGGGAGATGATCTAAATTGATTAAGCACTGTAGTATGAAATGTACAAAAGTGGAATCAAAACTTTTTGTTTTTTTATTTTTTTATTTTTTTAATTTATTTTTTTATTGATGCTTTGTGTATTTCATACATCATTTTCCAATTCAGTTCAGACATATATCCCCTTCCCTTCCCCCCACACGACCCTACCCATCCCAGATCATGCATTCTGCCATAACTTTTCTGCATCTTTCTCTGCTTTTTGTTTTGTTTTGTTTTGTTTTCATTTTTTTAACAATAAGTGATAATTTGTGAGTGCAAGCATCCTTCATGTAAAACCAATTTGCAAGAAGTTGTGCCCAAACCCACACAGCTCATGGGTCCCATTATCCAGCAGGGGGGGCTTGTATGTTCAATCAAGTTGATCAATTGAGTGTCCAGTCTATATTTTTGTAGTTTCACCATTCACCCCAATCGCAGTCCTTATATTCTACCGTGCCCCCTCTTCCGCAGATTGTTCCCTAGGCTTAGGAAAGGGGCACAGGTGGATGAGAATCAAAACAGTCTACTTTCTCTGGAGCTTTTGTCTTGGTCTCTAGTCAGTTCTGGCTGTTTTCTTTCATGGGCTGCCAGCTTGTCCAGGCATAACCTTTTGATCCTACTAATGAAGCACATGCAATTAGATATATAGGTATTTAAACAGTATAATATATGGCTTTTCTTTTTTTATTGGTGCTTTGTGCATTTCATACATCATTTTCCAATTCAGATCAGGCATATTTCCCTTTCCCTTCCCCCCTACCCCCACCCCATCCCAGATCATGCATTTTGCCATAACTGGCCTTCATCTTTCTCTCAGTTTTTTTTTCATTTTTTAGCTATAAGTGATGATCCATGTGTACAAGCATCCTTCATGT
>VZQC01002869.1:283082-309178 GCA_009823505.1 Rhizomys pruinosus
TGTGGTTTATAACATCTCTTAACCATTAGAGGATGTAAGCTTGTGGCATCAGCCATGGGTTATTCCTCCAAGGAGAGAGCTAATAGCCAATTAGATTTGGGATATACAGACATATGGCTGCCACTGCTGCACAGTATTTCCAGGCAGATGAGGTGTAGCTGGTGCTGATGGAGGAGTCTTACTTGACTCAAGGTGACCTATATTTGCTTTATTGGTTTAGTGGCATTTGATAACACTCTCTGGCATTCCTGAGACCATCTGTATACTTTCAAGTGCGGTCCCCATACATCTTTCCCATGTTTATATCAGGTTTTCAACAGCAGGGCCTTATCGCCTCTCTTCCTACAGATATCCCAGTTTGGAGGCAAGGAGCCTTTACCATTTGTTGGGCCTTGGATCCCCTGGCCAACATCTCCTTGGTAGAATAATCCATTTTTGATGTCAGAGCTCCTGTATTAATATATTTTGTTTAAGTGCATTGCTTAAGGAGACTTTAGCATTATGTTTAGTTCTGAATAGAGAATAATCCTTTTCAGAGTTTCTATGTCCATTAGTCAATTAAAGAAGGCAGTTTTACCAATTTTTTTAAAAGACACCCAGAGTATATAAATTATTCAAAAAACAAAGGACCAAGAAAACAAATGACCCAATTAAAAGATGAGCTAAAGATCAGAACAGACACAAGAGAAAAAGTAAAGATGGCTAAGCAACATCTTGTGTTCGATGGATCAAAGACCTCAATGTAAAACCCGAAACTTTGAAAATGATAGAAGAAAATGTTGGTGGTAACCTACACGATATAGGCATAAGAAAAGACTTTCTAAATCAGACAGCAGCTGCACAAAGAATAAGGTCAACAATTGAAAAATTAAACTCAAGAGCTTCTGTACAGGAAAAGAAACAATCAAAGAAGTGAAGAGAAAACCCACAGAGTGGGACTAAACCTTTTCCTGTGATACATCTGATAGAGCATTAACATCCAAAATGTATAAACTACTCAAAAAATAAAGAAGAAAACAAATGACCTACTCAAAAGATGGAGTAAAGAGCTGAACAGAGACTTCACCAGTAACAAAGTAAAGATGGCTGAGAAACATCTTAAAACGTGTTCAACATCATTAATAATTAAGGAAATGCACATTAAAACCACACTAAGGTATCATCTCACTCCAATAAGACTAGTCAAGATCAAGAAAACAAAAGGCACCAAATGCTGGAGAAGTTGTGGGGAAAAGGGAACACTCATCCACTGCTGGTGGGAATGTAAACTGGTACAACCACTGTGGAAAGCAGTGTGGAGAACTCTTAAAAAATTTAAAATGAGCCTACCACCTGACCCAGCCATACCACTCCTGGGTATTTACCTACAAGATGCATCCTACTGCAAAGACACATGCACAGCTATGTTTATTGCAGCTCTCTTCACAATAGCAAAGACCTGGAACCAACCCAAATGCCCCTCAACTGATGACTGGGTAACAAAAATATGGTATATCTATACAATGAAGTTTTATGCAATGGTAAAGAAAGATGACATCATGAGCTTTGCTGGTAAATGGATGGAATTCGAAGCAATTAAACTAAGTGAAATAACGCTGTCCCAGGAAAAAAAGGCAAATGGTTTCTCTCATTTGTGGATGCTAACACCAAATCCCCAGTTGGCAGGCAAACTGAGCAACTTTATTATTATATTTCATTGTATCTGAAAGCAACTGTGCTATTAAAATGTAAATCTTTAAATGGGCTCTAGAATTGTCCCACCACTTATACTCACACATTTTAATTACCATATATAGATGGAGGATATGTAGTTATAGTCTTAAAAAAAGAATGTAGAGTTACACGACTTTATACCTGCATGCAAATTTACTGTCAAAATATGAATCTCTAAATGTGTTTAGGAATCAATCTATAGTTTATTTTCAGAATTTTTAATTTTGACTTATGTGTGGAGTGTATGCATATTTTGGAATAATATAAAATAAATAAATAAGATGAAAAAAATATTTCATCTTACTCCAGTAAGACTACCTATGATCCAGAAAACAAAGGATACTGAATGCTGGAGTGGTTGTGGGGAAAGGGGAACACTCATCCACTGCTGGTGGGTTGACAACTTGTGCAACCACTATGGAAAGCAGTGTGAAAAACTCTCAAGAAACTGAAAATGAGCCTACCACCTGACCCAGTCATACCACTCCTGGGTATATACCCACAAGACTCATCCCGTTGAAGAGATAGATGCACATATATGTTTATTGCAGCTTTCTTCACAATAGCAAAGAGGTGGAAGCAACCCAAGTGTCCCTCAACTGACAAGTGAGAAAATGTGGTACATCTACACAATGGAGTTGTATGCAGTGGTAAAGAAGGTTGACATCATGATCTTTGCAGGTAAATGGATGGAACTTTAAACTATTATGCTAAGTGAAGTAACACAGTCCCAGAAAAACAAACAAACAAACAAACAACAAACAAACAAACAAAACAGTCTCCTTCACTTGTGGATGCTAGCACCAAATCCCTAGTTGGAAGGCAAGTTGAGCAAAGTTAATGTTATAGTTACTTTAACCTGAAGACCACTATGCTATTATAATGTGAATCCCTTAATGGGCTCTAGAATTAACTGACCACTTATTTTCAGACTTTGTAATTGTGGTTTATGTATGGAGAGTACTTATTCATATATTAGAATAATATAAAATTAAAGGGAAAATGTGAATTCCTAAACATATTTTGAAATTATCATACAGTTTATTCTTAGAAGTCATAATTTTGGTACACATTTGACATATATATATATATATACTCTTTGGAACAATACAAATGTGTCGGGTATGGTGTCTTTGAGTCACGTGTGACTGCCTTCCACATGCTGTCCTTCTCTTCTTGGCTCAGCTCCAGGACTTGCCTCCTGCCTGCAGGCTGGCAGTGTCTGGTATCCCCTCCCACAAGAAGCGGGGAGGGAATACTGCCTGAGAACACCCGTAGGAAAAATAAGCAGTCTCACACACACGCTTGGAGAACTGGGGAGGATAGGAACTCCATTTATTTTCTGTCAGTGAAGTCTATATATTCAAGACTACTGTCCTTTGGGCAAGGAAGTGGGGAGCAGGTGGAAGGGAGGGGTGAACCAACCTGGTTCTAATCGGGGGGGGGGGCTGCAGAACTCCAGTTTGTGCAACAGGTAACTAGAGGTGTGACATTCTGCTCGGTGCCTCAAGGGAAGGGGCCTGGGACTTTGCAGAGATAGGGCGAGGCAAGAATCATTGTAATATCCCAAATCTTCTGGCTACAGGTAACTCTGGAAGCACACAGAGATATCAGATAACTGGAGATCTTCCGGGGACAGGTCTTACAATTTCTCTTTTCAAGCCAAACATAAAGTTCCATTACCACATCCCACCCTTTGTCTTTTAATTAAAATGGAGCAGTAATGTCAAGGTCCTCTGGGGAGTCCCCTGGGACGGCCTGGTATTGGACTAGAACAGTCTTGGCAGCAACCTTAGTGAGTATATTGATTCAGTTTTTGATAAGCCTGAGGACACAGGGTGTGATAGTCAGGAGAATTCCTAGGGTGAAAATGGGTCCCAGCAAGGGAAGTAGCCAGGAGGTCAGGGGGTTGGAAAACCATGGGACAGAAACTTGTGGGGCGTATCTATCATGGAGTTCTTTCCTGAGATCTCTTAGAGTTTTAACATTTTGCTCAGTACCAGACTCGTTTAAATAAAAACAACATTCTTCTCCCAGGAACATGCAGGTTCCCCCATTTTCTGCAGTTAACAAGTCCAGGGCTGGCTGGTTCTGCATCACCACCTCAGTCGGAGAATTTATCTGTCTCTGGAATGATTCAAGGCTGCTCGTTATGGATGCCATTGCTTCATCAAGCTTAGTTTAGAAGTCCGCTTCCATGCTGTAATCCTTCGCTAGGGCTCCGCCCACAGTTCCCATCGCTGCTATGGAGAGGGCGAGGCCTAGGCTGACCAGAACTGGTATGAAAATCTCTCTCTTTTGACAGTCTGGGTCCGGCCACAGCATTCAAGCTATTTCCACCTTTTCATAAAGGAAGAGCTGAGGAGTGATAATTATGGGCAAACAAATTCCAGAACCAACCAGTGGCATTTGCACAGGGATGCAGTGCCATTGCACCAGAGAAAGAATGGTGATTTGACACACAGGGTCCTGTCGAGAGGGACACTTCAGAAGCACCTGGGGTCTGGGTCTGCTGCACCTCCTACTAAACAAATAGGAAGTGTAGTGAGTCGGTCGAAGAGAGGAATGCCATGAAACACTGGCTCTGTCTCCATGGGGGCAGATTCCTGTAAAGAGGTTTTAGAGGGAACAGCAGTGAAAAGAGGGCGTGTGAGGGATGCACAGAAAAAACTTTGGGAGACATTAGGATGGGCGGTGTAATTGAGGAGATGTGAGGGATGCACAGAAAAAACTTTGGGAGACATTAGGATGGGCGGTGTAATTGAGGAGATCTTTGGTGTATTCAATGTACTGAGGCCATGTTAGAGTGGACTGCAGCTTTCCTTCCAATTTGGACTCCTGTAACAGCATGTGGGATTGAGTGAGGATGGGTTGAGGAGCTAGAACAAGCTGGCGAGAGATACCTGTAGGGTACCAGGCATTTCTGTAAGGGTAGAGTTTTCTTTGTACTCCAGCTCTCCAGTACTCACGCCAGGGGTCCTGTATATTAATTTTAAACTGGTTATTTTGGATTTGAATCAGGCTTCTTGGGCTGTGAACACTCTCCAACCTGCAAGGCCAGAATCCCCAAACAGTATCCTTTGTTAAGATGGGGGAAACAGATAAAGGGTGCCTGGGAGGTAGTAGTGGAATTGGGAAACACAGTAATTGTGATTGCCTAGCTTCAGCCTTGCAAAGGAAGTCGCTGGTTCCAATTGCCTGATTTCTTCCCTCCCAAGTTTCTCTGACAAAAATCACCAGACATGGGTCCAGGTCAGAGGTCTGTTTGTGAGCTGGGAAGACAGATTTAGTTTGAACTATTATGAGAGCAGCTAAAAGGATGGCAGACAGGGATGCAGAGGGGGACACATGGATTTTTGCAAAAGTGAGGAGTTGTTCAAGTTTCTTCCAGAGTGACAGGTGTGCCATCTTCTTGGTTGGTGGGGATAAATGTGACATTTCCCTGCCTTTTGTTTTAATAATTGATTTTTTAGGTTCTGATGCATCCATTCTATGATGCCTTATCCCTGTGGGTTATGAGGGATACCTGTATGATGTGCAATATTTCATAATTGACAAAATGATTTAAAGCAAGAGCTAGCAAATGCTGGCCCATTATCCATTTTAATCTGTTTGGGGATGCCCATCATAGCAAAGGTAGAAAGTAGGTGGGCAGTGAGGTCTTTGGCTTTCTCTCCTGTATGGGAGTAGCTCAGATGAATCTGGAATAAGTGTCTATGGTGACAAATACATATTTTTGTTTTCCAAAAGAAGCTATGTGTGTAATATCACTTTGCCAGAGTGCATTGGCCTTCAGTCCCCTGGGGTTAATTCCCAAAACCTGTAATGCAGGTGTCCTAACTAGAGTAGAACAGGATGAACAAGTTCTAAGGATTCGCTGAAGTTGGGCAGAAGTAATTTTAGGAAAGAGAGCTTGGAGGAGTGGAAATTTTCTGCTTCAGAAAATTTCAGAAGTAATTTTAGGAAAGAGAGCTTGAGGGAGTGGAAATTTTCTGCTTCAGAGAGGGATAGGACAAAAACCCCTGTAGAGGAGACTCAGTCTGCAAGAGAGTTGCCTTCAGAGAGAGGTCCTAGCAGGAGGCTGTGGGCACAGATGTGCTGTATAAAGAGGGGGTGACTCCTATTCTGTAAAAGGGATGAAACTGCAATGAGAAGCGGGGAGAGGGGATTTTTGTCTAATCGGACAAAGGATCTGGATAGCCAGGGCAGCAGTTTGATCACATAGATACTGTCTGAGAAGAGATTAAGAGGCCTGTTGGCTTCTTTGAGAGCTAGAAAAACAGCATAGAGTTCTCTGTATTGTGAGGAATGGCCAGGGAGCAGGTGAAACAGGATCTGAGGGGCTTGGTCCAGGTTGTCATAAATGATGGCTGCAGCCCCTTGCTTCCCCCCATCTGTGAAAACAGATGTGGCCTGCCTTATAGGTGCATCTTGGAAAAGACAGGGAGGAAGCCAGTTTAGCAATGGGAGAGCAGAGACCCATCTGTCATTAGGGTAGTGATTTTCTTTTTTTAAAATTTTATTTATTTTTTTGTATGTGTATGAGTGTATTGTCTGCATGTAGGTTTGTGCACCCGTGTCGTGCAATGCTGTGGAGGTCAGAAGAGGGTCTTAGATTCCCCTGGAACTGGAGTTCTACTGGAATTGGAGCTACAGGTGGTTCTTAGCTGCTATGTGGGTGCTGGGGATTGAACCCGGGTCCTTGGCAAGAGCAGTGGTGCTCTTAACTGCTAGGCTATCTCTCCAGCCCCAGGGTAGTGATTTTTCTATCTGTCCTGAAAATCCCACAAGGCTTACAGCTATATGAACATGATTTCGCATCAACCACTGGATATCCAGGAGGGAAAAGTGTGTCACTATGACATCAGGCTCCTTCCCCAGTGTCTGCAGGGAGCCTTCCCTCCCATTTCTTATCATAGCAGCTAAAGAATCCATTTCAGTTTACAGTTGGGGAGTTCCCCCTATGGGCGTGCATATGCAGCTACTCTAATACTCCCCTGGATTGGTAAAGGGTCCCTAGGAGCATAGGGGTAGTGTTAAAAATAAGCAACTGCACAGGAAGGGAGGGTGTGAAACATGCTAAACCATGCACTGGAGAGCTCAATTGGCTTCAGCCAGAGCTTCAGAGGCTTCTGCTGTGAGCTTTTGCCTGGAAGCTGGAACCCTGTCATCTCGAAGAAGGTCAAAGAGAGGCTGTAACATCGTGGTAGGGATGGACAGCCATGGGCAGAGCCAGTTAAGATTTCCTAGGAAGGACTGAAGGGATGCTAGCGTGAGCTTGGGAAGAAGGGAGAGTACAGGTTTGAGAGGTCTCACTGCAGTGAGAGAAATTTCAGTGCCTAGGAAACAAATTGGGGGAATCATTTGAACCTTAGCATGGGCTATTTTAAATCTAATAGCTTCTAAGGATGGTACAAGCCTGCTCTTTAAAGTTGCCGGGTCAGTTGATGATTTGTCCCAAACTAAAATGTCGTCCATATAATGGAAGACTTGCAGAGCTTATTCCATATGGAGTTTAAGAGGTGCTGCTACTGCTGCTACCTCCTCTTGGCAGAGCGTTGGGCTGTTGGCCATGTCTTGTGGCAGGGCAGTCCACTTGTAATGAGTTGCCGGACCTGAATTGTTAATTGTAGGAGCTGAGAATGTGAACCGCTTGCAATCCTCAGCATGGAGGTGGATGAAAAAAAAACAGTCTTTTATATCTAAAGCTAGCAGAGGGGTCTTAGCTGGAATAGCAGAGGCAAGAGGGAGACCCCTCTGCAGAGATTCCCATATATGCATAGTCTTGTTAATGGCTTGAAGGTCTTGTAAGAGACGCCAACCTCCTGTTGCATTTTTAATGACAAACACAGGGGTGAGCCAGGGATGAGAGATGGACGGATGTGTCCCAATGAAAGTTGTTTCTTGACTAAGTCTTGAAGAGCTTGTAATTTCTCCCCTGGTAAGGGCCATTGCTCAATCCAGGCTGGATTATCTTACTTCCAGTCCAGATGAGGGGGAAAATACTCTGCAGTGACCCTCAGGATTGGGGGTGCTTCTTGCTGAGATGATAGAAGCATTTCCCTCCAGTTAAATGGTCTATTTGGGCATGGTTGTTCTCATCTGGAGTGGCAATAACCACATCCAAAGCCTCTAAAATATCTCGCCCTAGCAGATTGATGTTAGTGGGTGCTATTAATGGGTGAATCTGACCCAAGTTTCCATCAGGGTCTTCCCAGGTGTAAACATTTTTAGTTATGTAAGACTGTGAGGGCCCTCCTATTTCTAGAAGTTTAGGTCCTAGGAGCAAGGGCCAGTCAGAGGGTATTTCTTGCTGTTTTATAATGGTTCTGGGCTAGAGAGATGGCCTAGCAGTTAAGAGCACCAACTGCTCTCGAAGAGGACCCAGGTTCCATTCCCAGCACCCACACAGCGGCTGAGAACAGTCTTTAACTCCACTTCCAGGGGAATCTGATGTCCTCTTCTGGTCTCTGCGGCATTGCACGACACAGGTGCTCAAACCTACATGGAGACAGTACGTTCATACACATAAAAAATAAATTAAATTATAATGGTTCTAACTTCCCCTGTATCTATCAAACATTTAAAAGACCTCCCCCCAATTTTAATCGTCAGTGCAGGATGTGAGCCTTCTGAAATAGGTGCTGCCCAGAGGGCATGCACTGATTCTTTTTCCCCTTTTTTTTTCCCTGGGCTAGGGGCTGCCCATCTAGGAGTTTAAAGGTGGAAATTTTTTCCCATCTTTATCATAGTTTGAGCAGCAATCTTTCCTTTTTTTTTACACAGGGGGCAGAGAACATGTGGGGGGAATTCAGGAGGCCTTCTGGGGGAGACTGGTGCTTTCAGGCACTGTCTTTTCCAATGACATCTGTCTCCACAGTTAAAACATTTCTCATTTGTGGCGACAGCAGCCACAAACGCTTGAGCTAGGTAATTAGCTTTGTGGGAGGCTGTGCCCACGTCCTGAATTGCCACTATCCATCTGTCATAATGGTCATCTTTTAAGCCCTGGCACGCTTGTCTGCACTCAGAATTCATTCCCTCCCAAACAATATTTTTGAGGAGTATTTCTCTGGCTGTAAAACTGGGGATCTTCCTCTCTAGGCTGCTTTTAGTTCTTACAATAAAGTCAGATAGGGGTTCTTCAGGTTTTTGCCTAAGAAATAATAATGAACTGGCCTGAGATTCAGTGGGTGGTATAATTTTAGCCCAGGTCTGTAGGGCGCAAAGGCAGACCTGGTCGAAGTACCTTGGGGCCTGTTGCATCCCTGTGCTAAAATCTCCTTCTCCAAAGAGCTGCTCTTAACCCCAGTCTACGTTAGGTTGCCCTTGATTTCTCCAAACCTGTTGGAGACATTCCTCTCTGTATAGTGCTTCCCATTGCAAAAATAGTGGACCTGGGAGTGCAGATCTACAGATATCTCTCCAGTCCTGTGGAGTGTTTAAGAGAAGTGCAAAAGCTCTGGAGAATGGATTTTGCCCATGGTGCCTGAACGCCTTTCTCTCTGACTGCTTGCCTGAGTTCTTTCAACTCACTTGCCTGGTATGGGTATCAGTTTAGAGGGTGAGCCCTAGTCGGAGCTACATTAACAGGGAACACCTGTAATTGAAGATCTGGATTATCCCGAATCTGGCACAGTTTTTCTGTAACAGAGAAGGAAAAGTCTGGATCAAAGAACTGACTGAAACAGTTAACTTCTGCCCAAATAATAAACCTCTGCAGAGAAAAACTTTAAAAAGACCGAGAAAAAGATGCACGATATGTATGGCAGAATGCATAAACTGGGGTGGGGTTGGGTGCATGGAAAAGTGAGTGTGTCTAAATTTGACTGAGAAATGATGTATGAAACACAAAATGCTAATAAAATATTTTATTTAAAAAAGTGTTCAAAATTGTTATTAATTAAGGAAATGCAAATCAAGACCACTTTAAGAATTCATCTTACACTGGTAAGTTTGGCTGTGATCAAGAAAACAAATGACACCAAATGGTGGAGAGGGTATGGGGAAAGGGAAACCTTCATTCACTGCTGGTGGGATTGCAAATTTGTGCAACCCCTATGGAAAGCTTTGTAGAGAACTCTTTTTTTTTTACTTTTTAAAAATAGTACTTTTATTGATGTTCTGTGTATTCCACACATCATTTTTCAGTTCAATTTAGAACATTCCCCTTTCCTTTTTTCCCACCCCACCCCAGATCATGCATTCTGCCATACATGTCCTTCATCTTTCTTTTTCTCAGTCTTTTTTTAAAGTTTCTCTCTGTAAAGGTCGATTGGACTTAACATACAGTGTATTCCTGGAGGACATAACTCTGGTACGTACATGTATGACATTTATATAGGCATATTTTGGAGCAATACAATGGGGAGTGAACTACACATAGAGACTGGGCCAAAGAAAAAACTCTTAAAAGATAAAAAATGAACCTACCACTTGACACAATTATACCAGTCCTAGGTATACACCCAAATGATTCATCCTATAAGACAGATACATGCACAGCCATCTTTATTGCTGTTCTTTTCACAATAGCAAAGAGCTGGAAGCAGCCTGGGTATCCCCCAACTGATGTGTGGATAATGAAGATGTGGTACATTTATACACTGTAGTTCTAAGCAACAGTGAAGAAGGACAACATCATGAAATTTGTAGGGAAATTGATTGAACTAGAAGATATTATGCTAAGTGAGGCAACATAGTCTCAGAAAAACAACATATGTTATCCCTCATTTGTGGTTCCTAACACCAACTCCTTATATGTAAATCAAAGTAACTGGTCAGTAAAGATAATATAAAATTAACTTATTGCTATAGATATAGCTTGAAGTACACATCAACTGTATACTTCAATTTAGGAATGAAAAGTTTTATTTTTTAGCATACATTTTGCGATTAACCTATAGCTTGATTTCAGACTTTGTAAATTACTATAAGTAAGGAATGTTAAAAATAGCTAAGAGTAGAATCATGAACATCAAGTCTTGTATAGATGCTCTCAAAGCACAGAGTGGATGTGTTGCTTAGAGTACTGGAGTGCAAGAAGGCTGTGACATGATTTAAATAGAAAATACATTGTTTTATAAGGTTTGTTCAAAGCATAAAGTATAAGCTTTTAGCTGTGAATTTGATACTAATGAAGTAACAATATACTGAGTAAGGATATGATGTTTTTATAACAAAGCATACATAAAGCAAGGATATATGAGGATCTATTTATACAGTAGAAGCAGAAAATGAGACCTTATTGATAAAAGCTATAAAATTTTAGCTACGCAAAATGAGTAAACCCTGAGAATCTAATGTACAGCATGGTAGTTATAATAAATAAATTTTTAGTGCTTGCTTGAATCATTCTGTTTGATTTTAAATGCTTTCACCAAAAAGAAAGAAAATGGTAACAATGTTACATAGTGAATGATTGGTAGATAGATGGATTGATTGATTGATTGATTGATTGATGAAGATTTTGTGACCAGAGACCTCAGTACTTACCTCTGTAATACTTTAAGGAACAATAGTTTGATATTTGATAATGTAATATTTAAGAAAACTGGGGCTGGGAGATAGCCTAGTGGTTAAGAGCACTGACTTCTCTTGCAGAGTACCTGGGTTCGATCCCCAGCACACACATGATGGCTAAGAACCGTCTGTAACTCCAATTCCAGGAGAACTCCAGTTCCAGGGGAATCCGAGACCCTCTTCTGACCTCTGTGGCATTGCACGACACGGGTGGACAAACCTACATGCAGCAGTAAATTCATACACATACAAAAATAAAGTAAAATAAACTAAAAATTAAAAAAGAGAAAACTTTAGAAATCATAATTAGCTAAAATGACAACTATGTGTATATAGTTTTAATATTATTATTTGATTTGGAAACATATTCAATAAAATTTATTTTAAAACATTTTAAAAAGAAATAAAAATCCTTAAGAAACACCTTAAAAAGAGAAGGCATGGAGAATGAAATAATAAAATAAAATAAAATGCATGAGAAAGAAATGAGAAGTTATGGCTAAGTTTAAACATATTTTAGCTAATAATATATTTATATGTATTTATATGTAGAGTATTATTATGTACATTTATAATTATATATAATGTATAATGATTAGGTGGGTATAAATATGATATGCATTTCCTCACACATCAATCATTTCTGTGTGCTGGAAATCTCTGGACTCTTATAGTAATTTTGAAATGAATTATAGACTGCTGTAGATTGCTGTGAACAACTGTATTCTAGAATACCAGAAACAGTTCTTCATCTCTGTTTATGTTGTGCTTGTGGTATTTGTGTACACCTGTGCTTGGGCATGCATGCATGAGTGTGTGCAAAGACTTGAGGAAGATGTCCCTGCTTGGCTCTATTACTGTCTACTTTATTTACTTGAAATGAGGTCCCTTGCCAAGCCTGGAGTGATCCTTCTATGGGCATCATTCACAGCCTTAGGGTCACAGACACATGCATGAACATGCTTTGCTTTTTACATGGGTGCTGGGAAATTAAATTCAGATCCTCGTGGTTTTGCAAGTACTCATTCCTGTTGAGCAATCTTCCCCACTCCTCTAATTGGATTCTGGAACCTCCTATTTAACCTCTCTTGTTATTTGTATCAAAGTGGACTGTAAGACATGTTAGGTGAAATAAGCCAAATACAGAAATACTGCAGTAATTAATTTTCTGTTATGGTGACAAGTACTTGACACAACCAAGTTAATAGGGAAACTAATAACTTTCTTTCATGGTTTAAGAAATCTTTAGTTTGTGGCCACTTTGCACTGTTGCTTTCAATTTGTGGAGGCAATGTTCACCCAGGTGGGCGATCCCGGTAAGGGAAACCTGTTTACCTCCAGGTAACCAGGAATTTTAGAGAGAAAGGAAAAAGCAAGAGTTCCAATATCAATTTCAAGGACATGGTCCCAGGGCCCTCGTGTTGTTCCATGAAGCCCCACCTCATAAAGTTTCCACTGCCTTCCAGTAATACACCAAGCCTGTAACCACACATTTAATACTAGGGCCTTTGGAGGACATTCAAGGTCCAAACTACAGCAAAGGTAAATGCCACCTGTCCTCACTTGTTTTGGGAAGATTATAAAAAATGATTCTCAGAGAAGAAAATGGGGAAATGATCATGGAACCTGGGAAGGGAAGGGGGCTGACAGCACAGAAGTCTTGGAATTCATCCTGGTAGTGATTACTTTCATTCATACCCTCTTTCATCTCTTTCTTACCACAACATTATCTCCCTTTCCCTAAAAGTTACTTTCTCACATTCATATGTGTTTTTATTGTCATTTGTTTTCCATTGTTTTACATCAGGGCTGGTTTTATGATCATGGGTTTGGAGGTATTGGAGCTTTGAAGTCTTGGCAGTGGGCACACCACTGAAGACATTAGCTAACAGTTCAGCATTTAGGAGTACAACCCATGAATCCCTCCCCTATCCATGACTGATTGATGACTGGGCCACTCTTGAGCAGGCCCAGTGCAATCAACCATAGGTGTTGTGAGTTTAATATTGAAGTGTCTCTGTCCTGCCTAGAAGATGGTAATTTTTCTTCTCTCTCTGAGGTTGGACTCTGTAGGAATAAAACTTAGCCTGGCTCAATTCAAGGAACTCTTAGACCTGTCCCACAAAACCTCCGAGAGTTATTTGATATCTCTGTGGGCATTCAGTTGTCTCTGTGAGTTATCTATAGCTCCTGAAGGTCCAGGATATTGCAGTGTTTTCTTGCCTTGCCTATCTCTGCAAAGTTCCAGAACCGGATGGGCCCTTCCCTTTAGGTATTGAGCAAAATGTCACCCCTTTAGTTTACATGTTGCACAAACAGGAGCTCTGTAGTCCCCCAACCCCCTGTAGGAGTCAAGGTGGCTCGCCCCTCCCATCCACCTGACCCCCCACTTCCTTGCTCAGAACACAGTAACTTTTGGTATATAAACACACTGCTGGCATGAATAAAGGAGAGAGTTTATCTCTCAGACTTTCTCTGAGTCCGTCTCTTTCTTTTCCATTGGGTAAATTTCTCACAGTGGTCCCTTCTCCCCTCCTTGCCAGAGCTAATCCTGCAGGCAGGAGACAGCCTTAAAACTCACAGTCCTGTGGGACTGCCAGCTTGGTTCTAAGAGGGAAGAATACCATGTGGATTGTGGCTGTGCATGATTAAAGGAACATCAGATGATAGAAACGACCCACAGGACTCATTTTTATGAAGGATTGGTAACTCATTGCAAAGAGCTTAGTTTGTGCTATCTTTCACCACCTTTCAGAATCATAGAAGACATCTCACAGTTGAGGAACATTTTGTGATGAGTGACTGAATTATAGTATTACTAATGCTTAGTAAACACACCTAATGAAGAAGAAAATACAGTTTTTTTCTTATGGTCCTTTCTCTTCAACATGTTTGTTCATCTGAAATGGATAAATAAATAAATTAGCTTTAAGTTGTATGCTTCAACATTTTCAAGGAACTTGTCAAAAATGAAAATAAATGAATCGAAATGGATTTGGATAAAACTTATGTTAACAAATAAAATGAGTAGCAACTATATATACTTTAAAATATATTATGGAAATTTTAACTTATTAGAGAAGATGGACCCACTCCCTAATGGAAACATGTAGTCAACAACTTCAAGTGACAGGCCAGTAAAAAAGGAACCTGAAACATCTTGGAGATATGCCTTTACTTATCAGAAAAAGCAAAATCAAGGTTTGGCATCATGATCAGTTGTAATTAGATTAATGAGCGTCACAACAATTAGATATTTAAAATCGTTCATGACTTTCTTGAGAAAAGGTAAATGTTATTATGAAAATAAGGCCAGTAACTAAGCAGGTGTTTAGCATAGTACTCTATGTTGTAAAAAAAATTGATCAAGTAGCCATTGAAAATGAAGTGGTCTAATTCATATTCCTATGTTGCCCCACTTTTAAATGAAAATGATAATGGAAGTTATAGACAGGGAAGAGTAATGTAGCAATTTCCATAGGAACCCAGAGAAAATCATGATTAATTACAAATATCATAAGGAAGGAATTTCACATTGAAAGTGAGAATGCTATTTTCATACATTCTTTTTCTCTAGGCTTCTCCTAGGTTTTTCTTCCTTTTTTCCTTTCAGGCTTGAACTGAAATTTGGAATTGTATTAGAGAATCTGGGCTATAAAAAGATTTTGCTTAAACTCATTAAACTGTAAAAACTGCTTGTGTGCTTGTATCTGTGCCAATGTTCAGTCTGAAGGTCTAAAAGAAAGATCTGGAGCAATCAAAAATGAGGAAGATTACTGATTGAAATTTGGGCACATGATTCTTGGACCTAGATGCAGTCTGCAGATGGCAGCGACACGAGCAGTAAATGTCGATGTGGAAGATTTTTATCATCTGTACTTCTGAATCTCTGCAGTTCACTCTCAGCTCAATACTTCTTGCTTATGACAGTTCTGTTCAAGTTGTAGCATAATAAAGCTCAGAGAATGATCTGCAATGAGGGAGTTATGATTCCATAAACAGCTTTATGTTGGCATAAAGTTATAATCAAGACATATCTTATTTAGACCTCTTCATAGACTTGGAAAACTTAGACCTTTATGTTATCTTTATATTTTATATTATAATTAAAAATAATACCATTTTGTCATTAATTCAGGACCTACATGTATATGTCAATATTTCAAATGTTATATATATATATATATATATATATATATATATATAATATATATATAAATTCAAGAATATTTAATACCATTCTAATCCCATAAATTTTTGAAGCACTGAAATGTTAAGTATATAGTTTACCCAAAACACTAAAACAGCAGGTGCCTGAACAGAAATTCAAGATCAGGACATCCTCTATGTACTGTGCTCCTGCACCAGGGCTGCAGGAGGCCAATGGAGCAACACAGAATTGAAAAAGTGAAAATAAAAGAGTTTTAATTGGTTGTTAATAATAAGTAGAATAATCAGTTTGTAATTGTTCTAAAATTCATGTTACTAAGGATGAGACCAAAATGTTCAAACTCAAAATTTCTAGCTTTTCCCATTCTGATGCTGATGACAGTAGTTTGGTTAAGAATTTACAAAACCCACAAGAAATTGATTTGGTGTTGTGTTGGGAGGGCATGATAAGAGTTGGTGGGTGGCTGGGAGGGATTGAAATAAAATAAAGACAATACTCATGCATGAAATTCTCAAGAAAAGAAACAAAGAAAAGAATACAAACTTCTTAGCTTAGACAGAAATATGAATGCAGCCCAAAAGAATGACCAGAACCCAGGGGGTGAATTCACTAGAAACTAAAAATATTCTTGGATGCTATCTATCCATTCCTTTCCAAATCACTTGCTTTTGTTATAATTTAACACAAGTTTTGCAACAGTTACTTATATTAAAAAAACACACACATATTATATATATATATATATGTGTGTGTGTGTGTGTGTGTGTGTGTGTGTGTGTGTGTAATTGCTTAGTGAAATAAGACAAATCTAAGCCAAAAAAAATTTACAAACCTGGTTTAAAAAGAAAGAAAATAACAAGGGATGGTGGCACACTTCTATAATCCCAGCATTCAGGCTGCAGAGGCAGGTGGATCTCTGTGAGTTCAAAGCCAGCTTGGTCTACATAGTGAATTCCAGGACAGCTGGAGCTACAGGGAGACCCTGTCTCAAAAAGCCCTCCCCCCCAAAAAAAAAGAAATAAAGAAAAATAGCTATAACAACAAGAGTAGAATTTTCACCACAGATTTAAACAAATGAAAATTCAAAATATTATATATTTTAAAAAATATTTTATTATTTTCTTTCTACGTGCATGTGTGTATGGCTTTCAAGTATTTAAGTATACTTGTATTATTCCATGCCTGTAGAGGATAGAAGAGAGTGTCACATTTCTTGTTTCTTTAGTTACAGACAGCTGTTAGTCACCATTTGGGCACTTGGAATTGAAACTGGGTCCTCTGCAAGAATAGCCAAGGTTCTTGACTGATAAGTCATTTTTCCAGCCCTATGGTGACGTTTTTTAAAGCTAAAAGTATCAAGATTTTTTTTCTGTGTAGATTTTGAGACAAGGTTTTACTATGTAGCCATGCTTTCTAAACTCAGGATCTTTTCTGCTTCAGGTCATGATTGCTGGGATTACAGGTATGTGTGCACCACAATGACTTGAGCCAATGAAATTTCATGTAAAACCAACTTGATTTAGGGTCCAGCAAAGTGAAAGCTATCCATTTGTACAAAATGATGGTAAGAATAACATTTACAAGATGAATATAATCTGGATCTTTACCTACCGTTGCAATAAAAAATGCTACTATTTATAATCCAAACAAGTTCACTGAACCCTGTGCAGCTCTGATTCCTTAGGATCCCTCATGGTATCCACACAAACTAGTGTAAGGTACTGTATGAATGTGTGTATGCTTGCTTTATATATCAAAGCATGGAGAGCAGCATGTTTCTCACTGCAAACAATGAGAGAAATCAGTTCTGTGTATATTCTAGGCCTAGGGCACTACTGGCAAGATTGCCTGATAAGGGACCTGACTTCTACTTTCTGGTTCATGTTGGAGATAATGTTCCAATAGAAGAATGAGCTGGGTGCTGGCCTAGGAGCACAGTTCTAAGTGAAATCTGAAGGAATGGGTTCTCAGAACCTAGTTCTACTCTTGGCCTTAAAATAAATGTTAAGTCAGGTTATTTCTTAACTCCAGCATAGCTGGAATGTGTCTTAGAGTGCCCAGAAGGTGGTGGATGTTGTCTGGTCTGTTCCTGCCTCTGGAAGTTCTCCAGGTCAGCATGAGCTAGGAAAATGGCATTTCTCCAGGAGGCCTCTACCCATAAATTGATGTAAACCCAAATTTTTCATCTCTCAGGTATCAGTAGCTCTATTTTGTGTCTAACCCTATATTTATCATAGTTTCCTCATTTAAAAAAAAAAACACCTAATGATAGCTGTCTCAATGCTGTAATGGTTTGATGTATGGTTTGGAGTGTATATGGCTGTCTAATGAGTGTCGTGAATAGTAGTGCCTGCAAACAACAATCATTTGATTACCTTCTAGAATTTTGTAGTAACAAATCTGGCCTAAGCCCAGCTATACATTTCCTCAGATTAATTTGCTGTCAGTTGGGGATGTGATGTTCAGTATCTGAACTAACTTTGCTAATCTTGTTCTTGTTCAGATTCTTTGAGCCACATGGGTGTATTCGGAAAACTGAGCTTAGGGGGTTGTTGCCTCCTACACTAATTATTATACAAGGTTCTATTTATTCCATCATTATAGCATGGATTTGAACTTTCTACATAACAGTTTGGTACGTTCAGGTCAGGTGTTTCACAAGACAGGTAGTAGAAGTTACCAGAGTTTTAAGGCTTCTGCAGAAAACTGACATAATAGCTCTCTGCCATATTCTGTTGGGCAAAGAAAAAAAATGTAACCAATTCTTTTAAATTTATTTGAAGTAGGAGGATAGGAGTACTCAGTCTAAGGGGTGTCTAAGAATCTGTGGTCATCTCTAACCTACTTTCCCTACTTTGTCCTCTTTTTACTGCTCTCCCTTACTGATGTTCTCTATATAAGGTGTATAATTAAAAGACTCAGTGCTCTAAAATATGTCTCTGTGGGGGAATACAAATTAAGGTGATGAATTTCATTTATTCTTCAAAGAAAGACCTTGAAATCTTCCTTCCTTCCTTCCTTTTTTGTTTTCCTATTTATGTATATTTATTCTTTTAGTTAGTAGTGCCTGTATGTGCATGTTTGGCAATCAGATGTAAATATAGGGCTTCTTTTTCAACTACTTCTCCAGCTTCTATTTTTCTGACCAGCATATATTTATTTGTATGTGCACATACACAAGCAAATTTTCTATTGGCCATGCGTATGAGTCAAAGGAAAACTTATAGAAATTTGTTCTCTCCTTCCACATGTGGGTCCTAGGAATTGAATTCAGGTTGTCAGGTTTGTTGTAAAAGCACACTCACCCATTGGACAATCTTGCTAGCCATTAAGTTCACTTTATTGTTTAAAAAAGGGTCTCTCACTCAGCCTAGGGCTCACCAACTGGGTCGACTGGCTAGCCAGTGAGCTTCAGATTTTCTCCTGTCTCTGCTTCCCAACTCTGCGATTATAAACATACTACCACAGCTACTTTTTGTGTGGGTACATGCTTGTGTGTAGGGCTCTGAACTCAAGTCCCTATGCTTGCATGGCAATCACTTTACTAAGCCATATCCCCAGCCCTAAAGAACATCTTCGATTTTTTTTTTATTTTTATTATTTTTTATGATTATCAAACAATATAATTTGATAGTATATCAATCCCTTCCCCTATCTGCAACTCCCTTTATTGTCCCCTGCCAACTTAATTTCCTCATTATCTATCATCTATCTATCTATCTATCTATCTATCTATCTATCTATCTAATCTATGTATCTATGTATCCATATATCATCTATCTTCTATCTATACATTTATCATCATTTCTTTCTATCATCTATCTATCATCTACCTATCTCACTATCTATCTCACTATCTCACTATCTCACTATCTATCTATCTATCATCTATTATCTATCATCTATCATGATCATCTATCTATATCTTTCATCTATCTATCATCTATCTATCTATCTATTTATCTATCTATCTATCTATCTATCTATCTATTGTATTAAGACTAATAGAGTCTAATTAGGTATCCCTAAATGTTCATTGTGGGTTCATTGACTGGGGCCTGGTTAGACTACTAGGAACCCTTGAAAGAGACTGCCTCTGCTCCTCCTAGTAACCATCAATTGTGACAATTTCCTTAGGTTGGATTATGGTTTCATACCTACTTCCTCATGACTATGTTGGGATTTTGTCTAGTTTGAGCTTGAATAGGATTTGTTCATGCTGTCACTATTGTTGTGAGTTATGTGAATCAGATCAGCTGCCTGGAAAATTCTGTTTCTTTGTGGTCATCTACTACCTTTGGCTCTTATGAGCCTCATCTTCCACAATAATCCAAGAGATTTGTGAGAATGAAGGTTTATGCTGTTGTCCTTCTCAGGGATAAGAAGTTTGTAGCCAAAAGAGGACCTTACTTAAAGTCTTGTAATGCCTTAATGAAGTTTCTCTACTCCTACACTCATTCTCATTAAAAAGATCCTGGGGCTAGAGAGATGATTCAGCAGTTAAGAGCACTGGCTGCTTTTGCAGAGGAACTGTGTTTGGTTCTCAGCACCCACCTGGTAGCTAACAAACTTCTGTTCCACAGGGTCTGATGCCCTATTCTGACCTCTGCAGGCATTGCATGGTAGAAGTGTACTTACATGCAGGCAATGCACTCATGCACATAAAAATAAAAATAAAAAATAATAGAATGCAATATTTGTAAAGAGGTCCTGAATGAGAGGTGCTAATTGCTTTGTCTAGTAACCAGTTGCAATGAAAGAGAAGCTTTTCAAACTTTAATAGCAATGTTTTTGCCTCTGTGTCTAAGAATAAAATAAGGAAAATCTCCAGAGAATCACTTAGCTACAATAAGAGTGAATATAAATGCTGAGAAGGGCAATAGTTTTGTTACTGGTTTTTTCTTTTATTGAATGAAGAGGCTCAACTCAATTCAAGAAATAGTTTCCTTCCTGACAATTTATTAAATGATTCCAGTTATTTCCTATGGTATTAAAGATTTACTAATTGATTTACAGACTCCTTGATTCTTACTCTGATTACCAGATATTGGGAGAAATCTGGATTAAAGCCTGCTGTACACTTTCACTAATTCCAGCTCTGGGCTCTTCACATCCACTGTTCTCTTATTTAATTCTCATTTCACAAATAATATCCACATCTCTAGGAGGAAGAATCTAAGGGTTCAAACTAAGGTACCAAGCAGGGAGTGTAATGCAGTGTGCGTGGCCACATAGCAGATAGATTCAAGGCTGCTTTTCTCTTTCCAATAAGAAGAAAATGCTTCATGGCGATTTCCCTGTGGGAGAAATGAGTGGCTGGCCATAGGATACCATGAGACTCCTCTGCACTGCAAGCAGCAGTTTTAGTGCCCTGCTGGGGAAGTTAAAGCAATTTTCCTCTACATGCTAGGTCCCTAGGTTTGATTATTTTTAAACAGCTCCCACAGGGGGCAAGTCTGGCTGCTTCTTGATATGATTGCTTTTCTGCTTTCTCTTTTCTCTCTCTGCCTTTATTCTAGGCTGTCATGTCTTACATGGGTTTTGCTTTCCAAATACTCAAGTTCTAGCACTTTTGCATTTGCTGCCATGTTTATTCTTCTCAAGTGGAACCTCGCTTTTCCAGATGGATACAGTGGAAGGAGATCTCCAAATAGAAATGCATTATGCTCTTGCTATCACTAAAGCAGATCAAGGGGACCCAGCTTCCCAACCCTAATTCTCTGGCAGTTAAGCACAATTCAGAATGCTGAAGTTAATAATAGTCTTTATTATAACAGCCTTGTGGATTTTTCATTTCAAATACCCTAAATGTGTGAGAGAAGGCTATTTGCTCCCTTGACTAGCAGCTGCCAGAGACTTTCTCTTTAACCCAGCTTCCTTGAGTGAGAAGTTATGAATTAAGTGGTTCTTTCTTCAGTGAGTGGATAGACAGTGATCCTGTGAGGTTAGCTGCTTTAAACACTTCATAGACTTCTTAAGAATCAAACTCCACTCTACATGAAAAGATCACTCCAGTCATTGCTGCAACTGAAGCCATCATGTCTGCTTTAGGAGGTCTTGCTCCAACCCTGACTGTTCCAGACCACTAAAATTGGATCAGGAGAATCATTTTAGCCATGAAAAGCCTCAGTGAGCTCAGATGATCTTTACTCCAGTTTCTGTTATCACCCATATTTCAGCTAGTCTCATTCAGGCCAGTGTAGGAGCATTTCCTTGATGACTCAGCAAAAGCTTTTGATGGCCATAGTTAAAGCTTGTGACTGGTGTGTTTTAGGCATGCAATGTAAAAAGTAGAAACAAAGTACAAACAATACTGACTGTTAGAAAACGATCTGGCTAAGCCAGCCACCCAAGAGCCTAGGGGGCCAGTGTGCTGGCAAAGGGAGCAAACATTCCCCCACCCCAACCCCCAGCAGTGGTGCAGATGATCCAGTAAGCTGGTGGAGTTTTGGTGCATATGACTATCCAGTGGGCACAGCTTTAGTGATTCTAGGTTGCACAGCAAACGTAGAGGAACTGAATGGCAGGAAGCACAGTGAGTGACCACCTAATCTTTTATATTAACATTTGAGACTAGCACAAGAATGCAAACAAACAAAAAAAGCAACATGCTGAAGGAACAACGAAAAAAAAATAACAACATTGGAAAAGCTCATAATAAATCCACACCAAACACAACCAGTACTATAGATGATCCCTACAACCTGATTCCCCTGGAAGCAAACCAAGACATGGACCTTAGAAGAACAGTCGTAGACATATTGAGAGAAATCAAAGAATATAAAGAACAAATCAGAGAATAAAGGGGAGAAAATGAAAAACCCAGGAAGGATCTAGAAGGAAAGAATGATAAACTCTGGAAAGAACTAGAGGAAGAGAAAGACAAACTCAAAAAAGAACTAGAGGAAGAGGAAGAGAAAGACAAACTCCAAAAGGAACTAGAGGAAGAGAAAGACAAACTCCAAAAAGAGCTACAGGAAGAGAAATACAAAATCCAAAAAGAACAAGAGGGAGAGAATGACAAATTCAGGAAAGAAGTGGAAACACTGAAAGGATCCCAGGCTGAAATGAAAATAGAAACAAACCAGTGAAACAAGGAGCTACAAGTAGGGAATGACAAGCTCCAAAAGGAAGTGGAAATACTAAAGAAATCACTGGAATAAATGAAAATGGAAATGGAACATTCATCCAATCAAGAGGAAAGGATGGGAGAAAGCCTCAGAAGCAGAATGGATGAAGCAGAAAATAGAATACCAGAACTGGAGGACAACATAGAACAACTAAAATTCTCAAGTAACAATTATGAAAAATTAAAAAAAAACAAGAGTGGAATAACCAGGAAATGTGTGATACTATGAAAAGAACAAATCTCCCCATCATAGGAATAGAGGAAGGAGAGGAATCCCAAAACAACAGTATTGATCAACAGGATAATAGAAGAAAATTTTCCCAAACTGAACAAAGACAAACCTATACAAATACAAAAAGCACATAGTACAACAAATAGACAAGACTAGAAAAGAAATTCCCCAAGCATATCATAGTTAAAATGCTAGATGCTCAAAACAAAGACAAAATACTCAAAGCCACAAGAGAAAAGCAATAAATTACATATAATGGGAAACCCATCATTACAGCTGACTTCTCAGTGCAAATATTAAAGCCAGAAGAATGTAGATCAATGTATTCCCAGTGCTAAATGACTTTAGATGCCAACCCAGATTACTATACCCAGCAAAAATTTCAATTATAGTTGAAGGAGAAAGAAAAATATTTCATGGCATAAACCAAATGCAAGAATATATGTCAAAAAACCCCCAATACTTCAGAAAATATTCAAAGCAATTCAAAAAACAGAAGAAAGGAGCAACTATCCCCAAGCAGCTAAACAGAGAAACTAATAAAAGCAAAACACTGTAAATACAAACCAAGACTAAGAATGCAAACAAGCAATAATTTGAAAGGAAGCAACACACATCTTTCAATAATAACATTAAATATTAATGGTCTAAACTCTCCAATAAAAACACATAGACTGGGAGAATGGATTAGGGAAGAGAATCCATTTATATGTTGTCAACAAGAAACCCATCTCACACTCAAGGACAGACACCAACTCAAAGTGAAAGGATGGAAAAATATATTTCAGGCAAGTGGTACCAAAAAAGCAAGCAGGAGTTGCCATTTTAATATCAGAAAAAATAGACCTCAGAATAATGTCAATAAGAAGAGACAAAGAAAGCCACTATGTCCTTATCAAAGGAACAGTTAACAAGGAAGACATATCGATCCTAAAAGTTTATTTACCAAACTCAGGTGCACTGAATTACATAAACACAATTCTGCAGGTCCTCAAGACACAGATTAATCCCAGCACACTAATAGTGGGAGACAGCAATATCCCACTGAGCCCCCTGGATAAATCACCTGGACAAAAAAATAAACAAGGAGACATTGGAACTGAACAATATAATACAACAAATGACCTCACAGACATCCACAGAATATTCCAGCCAAACACCAGAGAATATACTTTCTACTCAGCACCCCACAGAACATTTTCCAAAATTGATCACATAATGGGACATAAAAGAAACCTCAACAAATATAAAATGATTGAAATTATCTCATGTATTATATCAGACCACAGTGGAATAAAGATCAATATTAACACCAGAATAATCACGACTAGCTACAAGAACACATGGAGACTAAGCAACACAATCCTGAATAATGAATGGATCAGACAAGAAATAAAGAATGAAATAAATGTATTCATGGAACTAAATGAAAAAGACAATACAAAACATGTGGGATGCTTTAAAAACAGTCCCAGGAGGGAAATTTATCACCCTAAGTGCCCACATTAAAAAAAAGAAAAGAAACAAAAAAAGATCTAGCACTACAGCTAAAACACTTGAGAGATGGCAAGAAATGGATGCTAAACCCAACAGACAGGAAGAAATAAACAAAATCAGATCAGAAATCAATAAAATAGAAACAAAGAAAACAATACAAAGAAAAATCAATGAATCCAAAAGCTTGTTCTTTGAAAAGGTAAACAAGATAGACAGACCTCTGGCCCAGTTAACCAAAAGAAAGAAAGGGGAAATCCAAATTAATAGAATTCATGTTGAAAAGAGAAAAAAATACAACATATAAAGAAAAAATCCTTATGAAATGCACAAAGCTTCAATAAAAATTGGCTTTGAAAAAAAAAGGGAGAAAAATCCAGACAGTCATATGAGAATACTTCAAAAACCTATACTCTGTTAAGTTTGAAAACCTAATAGAAATGGATGACTATCTGAAGTCCTGGGAACTGACAAAGCTTAAGCAAGAAGAGATTGACAGTTTAAACAGACCCATAACATTTGAGGAAACTGAAGATGTAATACAAAAACCTCCCAAGTAAAAAAAAAAGCCGGGGCCCAGATGGTTTCACAGCAGATTCTATAAAACATTTAAAGAAGTCTTACAACCATTGCTACTCAAACTATTCAGAAGGACAAACAAAGGGAGATTTCCCAAACTACTTCTGAGAAACCAGAATAAATCTAATACCAAAATAGGCAAAGATGCAACCAGAAAAACAAACAAACAAACAAACAAACAAACAAAAACTATACACCCATCTCATTAATGAACACAGATGCAAAGATCCTCAAGAAAATAGTAGCAAATTGCATAGAGATCTGCATCAAAAAAATCATCCATCATGATAGAGTTGGATTCATCCCAGAGATGCAAAGATGTTTCAACATACATAAACCAATAAATATCATAAAACATATAAATGGACCGAAAGACAAAAATCATACAATCGTCTCAATTGATGCAGAAAAAGCCTTTGATAAGATCCAACATCCCTTCATGTTTAAAGTTCTAGAGGGAATTGAACTGAAGGGAATATTCCTAAATATAACCAAAGCCATTGTATTAGTCAGGGTTCTCCTAAGAAACAGAAGCAACAGGACGAATATACAGTGATATACAAATTTATTGATTTGCTCACATGACAGAGCTCGTGGAGTCCAACAGTAGCCGTGCCGCACTGGAGAGGCTGAGAATCCAGGGAACTGCTCAGTCCACAAGGCTAGATATCTCAGTAGTCCCAATCTGGTGCTGAAGGACTGATGGATTCCAGGAGATCTGCTGGTCTCAGTACACGCTGGGATCAGAAGGGTTGATCACAGCAGCAACACAAACTCACCAGTGAGAGAGAGGCAAGCTTCAGGAAAAAAACGGATCAGCTCCCTCTGCCATGGCATTTTATACTGCCTGCTGGCAGAAAGTAACACCCACATTTGGGATGGGCCAACTGGGTTGAGGTAGTTGAATCCGAAGATCCTTTTTCTCTTATTTGTTCCTTAGTCCAGTCAAGTTGATACCCAGGATTAACCATCATAAGTCCACCCCTTCTCAACTTGACACCCAACAAATAACCTCTCCTTATGTTATGCTTAAATGTCAATTGCAAACAATGGCGAGGTCATAATACCACCTAACTTGTTATAAGTGTCTTATGTGCAATAGCAAAGCATTATATCTTAGAGTAGGTGGTAATGTCCTTGAGGAACACTTAGTCCTTCAGTATCTAATAACCTAAATATGACAACACTTAACACTTATCTCAGTTGCATATTCAAAAGGGAGCAAGACAAGTATCTGCTTAATATATATATATATA